>WNWK01058142.1:0-10539 GCA_009830355.1 Cherax destructor | reverse complement strand
ACCACGCCCCGCATTATTGACTGTAGGTCTACTTCACCCACAGCCCCACATTTTTAAAGAATAGGTCTGCTTCTACCCCAACTACCCATTAAAGACTGTAGGTCTATTCACCCACAGCTCCCCACATAATCAAGACTGGGATGTCTGCTTTACCCACAGCTACCCAAATTATCAAGACTAGTAGGCTACTTCTATCCACAGCTACCCGCACTATCAAGACTAGTAGGTCTACTTCACCCCAATCCCCACATTATCAAGACGAGATCTGCTTCTACCCAACTCCCCCATTATCAAGACTAGTGGTCTACTTCTTTTTTGTCCCCAAATTATCAAGACTAGGGGTTTGCTTCACCAAAGCTCCGCATCATCAAGACTAGTAGGTCTATTTTACCCACATCCCAATTATAAAGACTAGTAAATCTGTTTTACCCACAGCCCCCAAATTTATCAAACAAGTGGGTTTCACCCACAGCTACCCCCATTATCAAGACTATTGTCTGCTTCTATCCACACTACCCCAATATCAAACTGTAGGTCTGCTTCATCCACAGCTCCCCTCACTATAAAGACTAGTAGGTCTCTTCACCCACGTCCGCACTATCAAGGGGGTAGGTCTGCTTATTCACACTACCGCATTATCAAGACTAGTAATTCTCTTCTATCCACAGCTACCGCAATATCAAGACTAGTAGGTCTGCTTCTATCCACAGCTCCCCTCACTATCAAGACTAGTAGGTCGCTTCTATCCACAGCTACCCGCACTATCAAGAGGAGTAGGTCTGCTTTTTATCCACAGCTACCCGCATTATCAAGACTAGTAGGTCTGCTTCTATCCACAGCTCCCCTGGGATTATCAAGCCCGTAGGTCTCTTCTATCCACAGCTTCCCGCATTATCAAGAATAGGTCTGTTATCCACAGCTACCCGCACTATCAAGACTAGTAGGTCTACTTTATCCACAGCTACCCGCATTATTAAGACAAGTAGGTACTTCTATCCACAGCTACCCATTATTAAGATAAGTGGTCTCTTCTATCCACAGCTACCTGCATTATCGATTGAGGTCCACTTTATCCAAGCACCACATTATCAAGATGATTTTCTTCATCCACAGCTACCCGCATTATCAAGATAGTGGTCTTTACCCACAGCTACCCACATTATCAAGACTATCTTTTGCTATCCACAGCTCCACATTATCAAGACTAGTAGGTCTACTTCATCCACAGCTACCCGACTATCAAGACGAGTAGCTTGCTTCATCCACAGCTACCCACTATCAAGACGAGAGGACTTCTATCCACAGGTACCCACACTATCAAGACTGTAGGTCACTCTATCCACAAATACCGCATCTTCTGAACCAGAGCAACAGTCCTTACTCTTTCGTCTCATGTTACTGTGTTTTTACCTTCCTTACTGTCCTGACAATACCATGTGTTCTTACCTTCCTTACTCTTTTTGGACAATACCATGTGTTCTACTTTTACCCCTCCTGAAAAACCATGTCTTACCTTCCTTATCCTCCCTGACAATAACCATGTGTTTTTCCCTTCCTTACTGTCCTGACAATACCATGTAGTCTTACCTTTTACTGTCCTGACAATACCATGTGTTCTGCCTTCCTTACTGCCCTGGACAATACCATGTGTTCTTGCCTTCCTTACTGTCCTGGAAAATACCATGTGTTCTTGCCTTCCTTACTGTCCTGGACAATACCAGTTCGAGTCCTCCATCCAACAACGCTCCATTAAATTATTACCCCCATAACGTGTCTTCCGAAATAAAATCCATGTATTAAGATAGTAAATGCAGAGATAAGCATATAATTTTTAGTTATCCCTTACAAAATAATATTTCACTAATATACGAAATACGACTTACGAATTTAGTTCCTGTGATGATTTCCCTCCCTTTAAAAATCAAAGAGTATTACAATTAGCCTAAAAAATTGAGAGCAAAAATCGAAATTTTGGTACATCCTGATCAATATCAATTTGTCTTGTTTCCTTCATTTTGAGTCATTTGTGAACTGTTTCTGCTTATGGTATTATGATTTATTTTTGTCAGAGATCACTAACCCACAATTAGGAGGGAATGATTTCTGTAATTTTAAGTGGTATTCTATGATTCTAATGTCCGAACAAGGGATACAAGGTTCAACACAACCACAAGGGATACAAGGTTCAACAACCACAAGGATACAAGGTTCAAAACAACCACAAGGGATACAAGGTTCTAACACAACCCACAAGCATACAAAGTTCACACAACCACAAGGTATACAAGGTTCAACACAACCACATGGGATACAAGGTTCAACACAACCACAAGGTATACAAGGTTCAACACAACCACAAGGGGTACAAGGTTCAACACAACCACAAGGGATACAAGGTTCAACACAACCAAAGGGATACAAGGTTTAACACAACCACAAGGATAAAGGTTCAACACAACCACAAGAGATCAAGGTTCAACACAACCACAAGGGATACAAGGTTCAACACAACCACAAGGGATACAAGGTTCAAACAACCACAAGGGATACAAGGTTAAAAACAACCTCAAGGGATTCAAGGTTCAAAACAACCACAAGGTATTCAAGATTCAAAAAAACCCCCCTGTGGTTTTTTTCATAAAATTTTAATTTAAAATTTTGAATTTTCCATCTTTTTTCATTTTTTTTTTTTACTTTTCAAAAATATTATAGGGGTTTAATAATTTTTTTATTTATTAGATTTATAGTTATTTAATATATTTTTTTTTAAATATAAGTTTATAATTATTTTCTAGTTATCTAGCTTCAGATTTATTTTTTTAAGGAAAAAAGGGTTTAGGTTTTTCTTGCCCTGCCTTGGTGGCGTGTCGGGGCGACAGTCCCCGAGCCGGGGGAGAGGCTACCGGGCCTGCTCCCTTTTGGGGGATTCTTGGGGGGGTTTCCTCCTAGTTTTGCTGCTTCTTTTATCCATCGTCGTGTACTGCTATTTATTACCCCTCGTCAGTGTACTGACGGGGCTGCTCACGCCTACCTGGTTGCGGGGGGTGCTAGATTGATAAAGGTAAAAAAGTAAAATTTATACTGAAACTCCAGAATATGTCGGCGATCAATAATTCTAAGGCCTTTGGGGGAGTCGGAACAGCAAAAGGATAAATTACATGGTTAAAAATACGTTCAAAAAAACGTTTTAATTAATTTTGGGATGCCGAATTCAAAATTTAGAATTTTTTCCAGCACGCATGTTTTGTGAATTGGTCAACAACCCTACCCCGATTACTTATCGTCTATATTTTGTCTATTAAGTTCTTGGTCATTTTGCAGTGATTTATGGTTTTATTTGTTTTTTGTGGATGTTGGCTCTTTTATTTATATTTTCAATTTGTTATAACCTACAATGTTATGGTTGCTAAATGTGGCAGCTTATAACAAACAGAACCAAGATCATGTCTCATTTAAAATAAAAGATCGGGATGAGGAAAACTTTTAATCATTTCGTTCTTGATTTCCCCCAACCCCGATGGTACTGATGGTACCAAAGATAACACTGAAGTTTTTTATCGTATCAAAAGATTTTTACGGTGTTAAAACACAAACCCAAAATAACACCCAGATCTTTCTTTGGCAACAGACCAGAGGGACTTCAGAAGGTTTTTCCGTTGCAGTAGCACCATGATGGGGAAGTCACTAACTTGATGATGAGGAAGTCACTAACGGATGAGGAAGTCACAATTTGGATAGGGGGTCACAACTCAGATTCCAAGTTTACCCCTAGTGTCAACAACAAAAACCTTTTTGAAAGTTCACCCCCCTGGAAAAAGCTTCACTCCCCCCTGGAATGAAGCAGCTTTTTCCCCCGGGAATGAAGAGCTTCCCCCCTGGAATGAAGAGCTTCATTTCCGGGAATAAAGTAGCTCCTCTCCCGGGAATGAAGCAGTTTCACTCTCCCGGGGGGTTTATTTTGGAATGAAGTAGTCCTCTCCCGGGAATGAAGTAGCCCTCCCTGGAATGAAGTGCCCACTTCCTGGAATGAAGTAGCCCCCCCCCTGAATGAAGCAGCTTCACTCTCCCTGGAATAAGAGCTTCATTTCCCCCTGGAATGAAGTAGTTTCACTTTTGGAATGATGTAGCTTCACTCTCCCGGGAAGAATTTTCCCCCCTGAATGAAGCAGTTTATCTCCCTGGAAGAAGTAGCTTCACTCCCTGGAATGAAGTGTCCTCCCCTGAATGGTAGTTCACTTCCTGAAAAGCAGCCATTTCCCCCTGGAATGAAGTATTTCCTCCCTGGAATGAACGCTTACCTCCGGGAATAAACAGTTTCACTCCCCCTGAATGAAGTAGTTTCCTCCCCCTGGAATGGGTTTCACTTCCCCGGAATGAAGCAGCTTCTTTTCCCTGAATGAAGCAGCTTCACCCCCCGGGAATGAAAGTTCACTCTCCGGGGTGAAGAGCTCCACCCCCCTGGAAAAGCACCCTCCCCCGGGAATAAAGTAGTTTCACCTCCTGGAATGGGTAGCTCCACTCCCGGGAATGAAGTAGTTCACTTCCTGAATGAAGTAGCTTCACTCTCCCTGGAATGAAGTAGCCCACCCCCCCGGGAATGAAGCAGCTTCCTCCCCCTGGAATGGTAGCTTCACTCTCCTGGAATGAAGTGTTCACTCCCTGAATGATGTATTCACCCCCCCGAATGAAGTAGCTTCATTTCCCCCCGGAATGAAGCAGCTTCACTCTCCTGGAATGGAGCTTCATCCCCTGGAATGAATAGCTTCACTCTCCGGGAATAAATAGCTTCACTCTCCGGGAATGAAGCAGCTTCACTCTCCGGGGAATAAGTAGCTTCACTCCCCTGGAATGAACAGCTTCCTCCCTGGAATGAAGCCCCCTTCCTCTCCCTGGAATGGTACTTCATTTCCCCGGAAATGGTAGTTCCTCCCCCGGGAATAAAAAGGCCCCCTTCCGGGAAAGGAAGCAGCTTCCCCCCCGGGAATGAAGTGCTTCCCCCCTGGAATGAAGTGGCTTACCTCCCGGGAAATAAAGTGCTTCATTTCCCCCTAATAAAGGTCCACTTCCGGGAAATAAAGTGCTTCACTCCCTGGAATGAAGTAGCTTATTCCCCCGGGAATAAAGTGCTTCATTTCCCCCGGGAATGGTAGCTCCCTCCCTGGAATGAAGTGACACTCTCCCTTAAATGCTTCACCCCCCCGAATGAAGAGCTTACTCCCCCTGGAAAAGAGCCATTTTGGAATGAAGTAGCTTCACTCCCCCGGGAATAAAGTAGTTTCCCTTTCCCCCCGGAATAAAGTAGCTTCACTTCCTGGAATGAAGTAGTTACTCTTGGAATGAAAGTTTCACTCTCCGGGAATGAAGAGCCACTCTCCGGGAATGAAGTAGCTCCAGAATTCTGTACATTGTGGAAACATTTAGAAAACCACAGACAAATTGATTTCTTTCTGCCCATCCCCCTTTTGATACCCTATTTTTCCTTTTTTGACCAATGAGATGTTTTAACTTTGTTCATCCATTTAGGATCATTTTTTTTTATTTTTATTAAAAATGGGCCCGATTCCCCCCAAGGCGGGGTGGCCCAAAAAAAAAAATTTCTCATCATTCCCAATCACTGTCTTGCCGGGGGGTGTTTTATACAGTTATAAAAAATGCAACATTAAACCCTCCTTCAGAGTGCCTGCACTGTACTTCCCCTTCCAGGACTCAAGTCCCCTTTTCCTTTCCTGAAACCCTTCATAAATTTTACTTTTGCCACACTCCAAAAATCAAGAAAAAACCCTTTGTCCATTCCTCCTATCAAATACGTCCCTGTTGCAAATCCAACCCCCCGCACCAAAAAATTCCTTTACCCCCCCCCTCCAAACCTTTTCCCAGGCCGACCCCTACCCCCTTCCCTCCCTACAGATTTATACCTCTTTAAGTTTTCTGTCTCGTTCCATTCTTCTACATGTCCGAACCACCTCCAACCCCCCCTCAGCCCCTGGATAAAGTTTTTTAATCCCCACCCCCTCCCAATTTCCAAACTCCAATTCTCTCAAAACCCTTTCCATTGACCTCAAAGCTCTCCCCCCCAGCCTTCTCCTCGTTCCATTCATCCCCCGCTTCACACCCTATAAGAGTGTTGGTATAACTTTCTCTCACATTCCCTTTTTTACTTCCATGGGGCAAAGTTCTTGTCTCCACAGACCAAGTGCTCCATCCCCTTTTTCCTCATCAATTCTTTATTCACCCCCATCCTTCATAGACCCCTCTGCTGACATGTCCACTCCCAAATATCTGAAACATTCACCCCTCCATACTTTCCTCCAATCTGTATCAACTTTCTCACCTAATCTTTTTTTTTCCTCATCACCTTACTCTTTTCCCATATTCACTTTCAATTTTCTTTTTTACACACCCCACCAAATTCATCCACCAACCTCTGCAACTTCTCTTTAGAATCTCCCCAAAAACACAGTTCATCACAAAAAACAACTGTGACAACCCCCCTTTGTATTTTAAATTTTTTATCTTTTTAAACCCCCCACCCCTTTCCAAGACCCCCCATTCACTTCTCTTACAACCCCATCTAAAAATTTGAACAACCACGGTGACATCACACATCCTTTTCTAAAACCCACTTTTACTGGGAAAGTCCCCCTTCCCTCCACACACTCTAACTTGAGCCTCACCCTCATAAAAACTCTTCCCGCTTTTAGTAACCTACCCCTATTCCATAAACCCAACATCTGCCACATTGCCCCCTATCCACCCTATCAAGCCCTTTTTCCCGATCCATAAAAGCCACAAAAAACCCCTTTTTTCCCCTTTTCCCAAAAACTGTTCCCCAATTTTTTTTGTAAACACTTGGTCTACACACCCCTACCCCAAAGCCCCCCTTTTTCATCTGCTATCCTGCTTTCTGCCTTTTAATTTTTTTTAACTCACCATACACTTTTCCAGGACCTCAACAGACTTTTTCCCCTATTTTACTCTTTTTTTTCCCCTTGCCTTTTTTTAAAAGGAACAATAACGCTCTCTGCGTGTTTGTTAGATCTAATTTCCCCACCGAACAAAAGTTGTCTGGGCAGCTAGAACTACCTCTGGAAAACGTCATTTGGCAACAAAAACCACCTACCTGACCCATAGTCGGACCAATTTAGCCCACCAGGTTTTCTCAGCCCCATGAAGTGGCCAAGGAAAGTCTGGAACAAAACTTGATTGCAGTTACCGGGGCAATTCCATGATATTTTAAAACTAAGTGTTTTTGTGATGTTTTTCCAACTCTTCATTAACCTCAAATTAATTAGTGATTTTTTTTGTTAAAAGAACAAATCAAAAGTTGCTACTTCTACTTGGTTCTGTCAAAAACTTTTTTAAAAAACAATCCTGAACTGTATCAAGAAAGTCACTAGACTCGTTACCGTCACATTGTTCCAACAATTTGTCAAGTTAAAATCTTTTAAACCCAAACTTTTTCTATCTTGACCCCTTATGAATTTCGTCCCAAGCAGCTTACTGACCCCCCCTACCCAGACTTGGGGGTCGTAAATCACCCAAAATTAAATTTTTTCCGCCCCTCGAAAAATGTGCCAAACAGAAAACAGATTCTGTGCCCGATGTTTCAATTTTTAATCTTGTCAACACAACAATTTAAATTTTCTTGACATACACCCCACCCACCACCCTTCCTGTTGACCCTCCAGTGGGAATAGTTTATAACCCGTATATTGCACTCAAAAGGGAATTTCTTTTTTCAGGTTGAATCAGGTTTTTTTTATGCAATAATATCTATTTACCACATTTTAAGTAACTAGCTTCTTATTTTTAACCCCTACTATTTGTATAGAAAACCCTTAAGGACCCAGCACTGCCCCCATACTATCTATCTTTGTTTGTTGATCAATTGTTTCCTTTACTAAACTTTTTTTTGAATATTGTCTTTTAAACTTTCCCCTGAGGTATCCTGGTAATATCTGTTTTCCGGGCCTAATATACCTGATTGTTTCCAAAAAACCCCCATACCTCATAATCTATCATTTTAAAAGCCCAAAAGTCCCAATGACCCCTAATCAAACGGGCTAATGTACTCCAGCCCCAGAGATAACCCCACCCCTTGCATACATACCCGTTTTATGAATTTGTCCCATTATCAATGAATGGAATTGCAAGTTCCTTTGCATATTCACCCACATTACCATCCCCAAAACCCATTATTGCCCCCCTTTTAGGAAAGATGCTAATATGATTGGGATCCCTCCTTAGACCTGACTATTCCTTTTGACCTGTACTTATCCAGCACCCCTCCCCCCTGCCTTCCATATTTTACACAAACAAAAAGGGGCTTTTTCCCCATTACCTGACAAAAATATTATAACCTGCTGACTATGTCACCCAAGCCCGGGGAGGCACCCCCTCTTTGACCTTCCTATCTCTGTTAAAAAAGCACGGTCCTATATCTTCCAGGTCCCCCCAAATGAATATTCTTACCGTTACAGGAAGTCAGTGGACTTTAACCCTCACTAACCAAAAATACACTCGTCCGGGAGAACAGAGAATCGTTTTTACCTTCACATCTTCTCTTTTCCTTCCTTTCTTCCTTCTTCCGAATTGAACCACTTATTAAAGGGGCTCCCTTTCCTTTGGAAACCTTTTCCCTCCTTACCAGCACCAACCATCTCACACCCTCCCCAAACCTCGGAAAGCCAGCCCCCTATTTTCTCCTGAAGAAAGAAAAAAACACACATTTTCTTGGGCTTGAAATTTGACACAGTTTCACAAAGTTTGGTCAAACCTAAGGACCGGCAGGGGAAAAAGGGGAAAAACTACAAAAAATAGGGAACCCTTCAGGAAGACAACAGGAGTATGGTAAAAGGCGAGGGTGGAGTGGGGCCGGGCAGGGGGTTCTGGGGGCAGGCCCAATTTTTGGGATGGGACCAGTTTTGGGTCCCCACCCGACAGTAAGGAAAAAGAGAAAGTGCAAAAGGGTTTTCAACAAGACTAGTCCCGGTGGGTTATGTCCCGGAAAAGAGGTTAAGGAAAAAACCCGACGAACTGCAGGACAGGGAGATATGGGGGATATGATAAAACAAAAAATTTGAGAGGAATGAAAGGTGGACAGAGACAGGGTGCCAGAGATGGACACAACAAGAGGGGGCACAGTTTGGTTAAAACTGATGAATCAAAGGGGTTTAGGGCAAAACAGTTGAAATGGAAAGTCTGGAAAGTGATGTAGTGAGGCAGGGTCCATAAAAGCTTTTTAAAAAAAAGGAAATTAAAACCATGGAGGGAAGAAAATGCCCCAGTAACGACCAGTGAGGGGTGCCAGGAGCTGTGACTCAACCCCCCCAATCAAAACAAGTAAAAACACACATAGCACACACTCACACAAAAAGCCCACGTCACGATGGAACAAGAGTGAGAAAAAAAAGGGAACGAGTTTTTCAAAGCGGGAGGGATTGCTGAGGCCCCCAAAAGAGCCTTGAGGAGGAGCTGGGCCATACAGAGCCTGGAGGAGGGGGTTACACATAAACCCTGGGGGGGGCTGAAACAACAGAGCCTGGAGGAGGAGCTGAAGGAGTGAAGGAGAAATGGAGACCAGGAAAAAAGGGCAAGGGATGGGGAAAAGGAACTCAGGAAGGGACTGATGAAGGGAAGGACAGAGTCTTTTCAGAATGGTACGATCACCAGTAGGTCCCGGAGATGATGGGAAAAGAAGGGGTTGATGGAGTCTGATACAGAGATACAGTAAAAAAAGAAATGGGGAAAAGGATAGGGGGAGTCACTGATCATTCATGGGGTTTCAGAAAAACGACTGGGGGGGAAACCGAGATTAAAATATATTCACAATAACAAAAAAAAGGACATGTCTCAGGTGACAAATTATCAAAAATTTGGGGTATTTGAGGAAAACCGCCAGTCAAATTGACATTCCACAGAAATAGAGAAACAAAGTATCGGAAACCAGTTGGTCCCCAAGACAATCAAGGGGATACCTCGACTGCAAGAACAAGAAGGGAAACGGGGGCAACTGAGAGGGTAAAAAAAACACCAGAGGCAGAAAAAGAAGGGCATGATCAACAAAGGGGTGAAAGCTCGCCTTTTGGAGCCCACCTACCACCACCACACGAAACCCCCCAACCCTTGCCCTCCCCAAACCCCACTCAGTAACCCAAAAATAACCACCCTCACCAACAGTCCCCCTTTCCACCCAAAAAATGCCACTATCCCGGGGCCTCCCTAAAACAACCCGCCCTTTTTTTACCTTTAAACCCCCACCCTTTCCCATCCCAGACCAAGGGCCAAAAACTAAGGACACAACAGCCTACAAACCAGTATAAACATTGGAAAAAAAACTGAGGGTATGATACATCAACACAGCTAATAACAAACAAGAGCGGGGGTAGCATGAAAGTATCATGGAGGCTTCCCCAAAATCATAGCTCTCAAAAAAGCTTAAGATGATAAAGATGCGTCTTTCCAACTGGTTATCAGATCCTGAGTAAAGACAGAGGGAAAAAGGGGGAGTTGGTACTCATCAGAAACCAGGGTTTTGGG
>WNWK01058141.1:0-10539 GCA_009830355.1 Cherax destructor | reverse complement strand
TTGAAGACTGCTGGAAGCCATATGCTCATGTTCCCTTTGATCCTGGGGATGGTTATGAAGCATTTAAGCCTACGGGGAAGCCATCTGCATCATGTTACCAACTGTATGATCCATGGATGGCACGGGTTTTGAACATTTGAAGCCTGCCCAAGACATCATCTTTTACCAACTTGACCCCTGGACAGGCCTGGGTGAACTTTTGAACCCACTGGAACCATCATGCTGATGTTACCCACTTTTGACCATGGCCGGCACTGGGGAAATTTGAACCCTCCCACTGGAACCATCATGCATGTTATCCACTGTTGATCCATGGCCGAGCACTGGTTGTGAAGCTTGGACCTGCCTGGAAGGCTCATGCATGATGTTATCCACTGTATGATCCATCTCCAGGCACTGGTTGTGAAGCATTTGAAGCCTGCACTAAAGCCATCAAGCATGATATTATCCACTGTATGATCCATGGCCAGGCACTGGTTGTGGCCTTGAAGCCTGCACTGGAAGACATCTGTATGATGTTACCCACTGTATGATCCATCTCCAGGCACTGGTTGTGAAGCATTTGAAGCCTGCACTGGAAGCCATCATGCATGATGTTACCCACTGTATGATCCTCCCAGGCCTAGTTGTGAAGTATTTGAAGCTTGTTTGAAGCCATCTGCTGATGTTACCCACTGTATGATCCATCTCCAGGCACTGGTTATGAAGCATTTAAAGTCTCCCTGGAACCCACCAAGCATGATATTATCAAGATTGTCAATCTTGTCAAAGGACATCCCCTAAATATGCAGCTATTTCATGAATTATGTGAGGATGGAGGGGGAATATTGGGTCTACTTTATCTACAGAAGTGAGGTGGCTTTCATGTAGAAATTGGTTTTCCCGAACTGGTTGATCAAAACATGACCTCGCAGGTATGTTAACAAACTGCTCTTCGTTGCCCATCTTGCATTTTTAACGGCTCTTTGGGTATGTGAATTTATTGGATCAGAAAGTAGGAGCAAAAAACATTTTGACTGTTACATAGCATGATAATTACTTTCCCTGAAAACAGTGTTAAATTAATCCATGTTAGATAAACCTAAAAACTAATAGGAAAAATAGAGTTATGTTCCCGGCTCCCAATGCCCAAAGTTTTCATTTAAATCTCCAAATCTTCCAAAAATAATAATGTAATTGTTGTTCATTGTCATTATGTTTAACCCATGAGGTCCAGGGCCTGATCTGAAACTTGTCCACAGGGTCAAGAATTTAAAACATTTTTATTTTTGCAATTTGTTTTCTTATGAAATCTTTTAAAACTTTTTAAGGTAATATAAGAAGTATGAAATTTAAAGGAAAAATTGATGAAATTACATAATTGTGAATTTTGGTGTGTCAGTGATATTTATGCAAGTGATTTTGACCACTTTGAGTCCTATTTTAGGTCAATTACACTGTTTAGTTGGCCAATTATTTGCTATTTTGCTATTATGCCTTCCCTTTATTGACTGAGCACACAAAACCATCCAATCAACTATTTCAACCAGCTAAAAATGGGATCAGAAATTGGTAATTTGGAATTTCTTATAAATGTCAAAATAGGATCCAGAATTCACAGACTGTTTGAAAGTCCTGATAAAGATGCACCCCAACAACGTGTCGGTGGTCTCTACAGAGTTGGTTGCAATAGTTGCAGTCTCCCTATTTGGGACAAACTGGAAAATCATTGGAGGTGAGAATGTCCAGCACCTTATTCGATACGTATAGCCAGGAGTTGAACACAATTTTCAACCATATTGGCTTATAATAACCCGGAACTGGTAGGAAGCAAGAGTCATCTTCCTTATTTATCCTGGCTTGAAAGGGAAAATTGTAGAATGGCAATTATTAGCATGATAGGCTGTTTTTAGTTGAGGCAATAGTGTACAGTTTAAAATTGGGATCTTATATGAATGCATCAGACTGTCTTAAATATAATGCTACACCAAGGAATTAGGGCCTATATACAGCCTCTCCTCACTTAACAACAGAGATAGGGGCCTAAGACCCTATCGGTAAACGATTTTGTCGCTAATCGAGGAATGACCCCTTACTGACACTTAAAAAGTGTCACCACCCCTCCATCTACCCATCTACTCCCTCTCTCTGTATAGCCCCCAGCCCCCCCATACCTCTCCATATATGTCAGTTTTTATTACTTTGGGCTTCTTTATCATGTCTGTCTGTCTATCTGTCTGCCTGACTGAATGACTTACTGACTTGGCTGAATGACTTACTGACTTGACTGAATGACTTACTGACTTAACTGAATGACTTACTGACTTGACTGAATGACTTACTGACTTGGCTGAATGACTTATTGACTTGGCTGAATGACTTACTGACTTGACTGAATAACTTACTGACTTGACTAAAAGACTTACTTGAATGAATAACTTACTGACTCAACTGAATGACTTACTGACTTACTGAAAAAGAGTGTTTGAGGCTGACCCTGACCCTGCTTACCCTGTGCCTGTTGTGGAAGGTATTGTGGCATTGAGCAAGTCCCTGGATTTGGAGGTGAGTGGCGAGGATGTGGAAGAGTTGGTAGAGGAACACAGGGTGGAGCTAACAACTGAAGAGCTGCAACAACTGGAATTGGAAGAGCATAAGACCAGAGTTGAGGCTATTGATTCACAGGAGGAGGAGGAAGAGGGAGTGAAGGAGGTGCCTTCTTCAGTGATTAAGGACATGTGTACAAAGTGGAATGAGTTGCAAAGTTTTGTTGAGAAACACCATCCTGAGCAAGCTAAAAGAAGCCATATCAACAGCATATTCAGTGACCAAACAATGTCCTACTTCAGGAATGTTACAAAATGACACGATATCTATTAACAATAGATATCTCCAGTGAACACTAGAAAGGAAAGCCCTTCTAGCATCCAGCCTGTTACTGGGCTTTTGCAACAAAGTCAGTATCCTGGTTCAGTTATCCGACATATTATATAGATTAAGGGGATTGCAACTGATAGGGTACTAACCAAAGTAAATGATTTAAAAGATTTATTAACAAAGTGAGAAAATCTAGGGTAGCATAGTAAAGCAAATATAAAGATATTAATTAAGATATCAAATAGGATACTTAGGAGGGTAGCTCCTACACTGCTCTCATATACAATAAGTCTGTGCTGAGGACACATATATATAAATGACTCAGAGGTACCATCAGGTACAATGTCAGTAATAACAATAATATATACAAATAATAATAAATGTGTGTACGAGTGTGCTCCCGGTAACTATGACTCGACTCAACCAGTGTACGACATAACTTCTCATAAGCTAGCTGTACTAAACTGACAATCTGAACAGCGGGATTGTACAGTAAAATGACCACTTCGCCGAACAGCAATATAACAGGCAACAGCAACACAGCGTCAGGAACAAGGAGATAGAAAAACGACCCTAACTGGGGACCATCAGTAGATCCTCCAAAACAGTCATAAAACTCCCTTACTACTGAAACTAGGTTCAGCATAAACAATCCCAAACTGTGGCGGTGCACAGATGCCTTATCGAAGTAGGTTCAGAGCTATAGCTTGAAACCTGAGTTATCAAAGAGTGTCAAGGTGACACACAACCCAGAACAACGTCGAAAAATCACTGTCTAGTCTATTCTCTGTGAACAGAGTTACACAGAGTTCTGAGAAGTATGATTCGCCTCACCCACGAATGCATACTCTACCCAACAGAGTCTAATGTCGAGACAACAAGTAGAAAAAGGAGTGAGGTGTTGACTCGACGAGGGCAGCAGGCCAGAGAGAGAGAGGAAGGAGGAACCACCACCCAGCTCAGGTGTGTCCAGAGACTGACTCCCCCCCGCAACTAGACGCCGGCAGCGTAACAGTCGTTTGCCAACACCAAGGCAGTTACTACACACTCTCGAGCACAACATAAAATATTACATCCTACCTAATATATATAGCTAAGTTAAATAATAGTCTAATAATAATATAAAGCAAAATATTAACGATTTAGCTATAATCGAGAATATTCGCAATATAAAATTATAGAAAAGGGAAATATACATTATATACATTGAGGCCCAGTTCAAGGGGCGCAATAAGGAACATGTTAAAGAGGCACCAGAAACAGAAGACTGTGGACAGTTATTTTTCAAGGCAGGGGTTCAGTGACTCTCAAGCTGGTCCTAGTGGAATTAAAAGAAAAAGAAGAGAAGTAACCCAGCCCAGATTCTATTCGTAATCCGCCTTATTTATGCTGAGAGGCAGTTGAACAGTCTTGGGGCCCTGACACTTATTGTGTTGTCTCTTAGCGTACTAGTGGCGCCCTTGCTTTTCATTGTGGGAATGTTGCATCTTCTGAGTCTTTTGCTTTCATAGGGAGTGATTTTCATGTGCAACTTTGGTATTAACCCTCTAGGATTTTCCAAGTGTATATTATCATGTATCTTTCTTTCATAAAATTTAACCCTTTCAGGGTCGGTGCCGTACTAGTACGTTTTACCCGCCAGGGTCGGCGCCGTACTAATACGCGTAAATTCTAGCAGCCTCAAATTAGCGGGAAATGGCTGGTAGGCCTACATATGAAAGAATGGGTCTGTGTGGTAAGTGTGCGCATTATAAAAAATTCCTGCAGCACACACTGCATAATGAAAAAAAAAAAACTCCGACCATTTTTTCGTTTAAAACAGTGACTTTGCAGTACATTTTCGTATGGTATTTATTGATATATTCTCGTTTTCTTGATCTCATTTGATAGAATGGAAGATATATTAAAGAAATAGAGATGATTTTGATTGGTTTGACAATGACAAGTACCTCGAAATTGAGCTCAAAGTAGCGAAAATGTTTGATTTTTGCCGATGTTCAAGAGTAAACAAATCACACCATGCGTCCAATACACATCAACTGGCGAGTCTAATATTCTTTCAGAAGTGCGCTGATATTATTTATATAATTTTTACAATGATGCAAGTTGCATACATAACAGTAAATCTTCTATTTTTTGTGAGAATAAAAATTCAAAATGGAAAGCAAAAGTAATGTCTGCCTTGTTTATTCTGGACCCCATATTGAAATTGGCATTGTTTGAAATTTGTGTGAAATTAGCCAAATTATCATTTTCTGACCACTATTTTGGGTAGTTGAAATTGGTAGATGGGCGGTTTATTGTACTCAATTGATAGAAGAAATGGAGTTCTAGTGAAATGGCTATGATTTTAGTGGACTGGAACATTGGAATTGGCCAAAAATTTGGGTAAATTTGGGTGAAATCGCCGATGCGTAAACATCTTTCTTAAAAAATTTCGACCCTGAGAATGAGTTTCTGAGAAGGCCTGTCGACCGCCAAAGGTTTAAAGTAGACAACAGCAAAATATATTATACAGTGGACCCCCGGATTTCGTCAATAATTTGTTCTAGAATGCTATTCGAGTGCTATTCTGGACCCCATATTGAAATTGGCATCGTTTGAAATTTGTGTGAAATTAGCCAAATTATCATTTTCTGACCACTATTTTGGGTAGTTGAAATTGGTAAATGGGCAGTTTATTGTACTCAATCGATAGAAGAAATGGAGTTCTAGTGAATGGCTATGATTTTAGTGGACTGGAACATTGGAAATGGCCAAAAATTTGGGTAAATTTGGGTGAAATCGCCGATGCGTAAACATCGTCGAGACCAATAACTTTGCGAGAGCCGCAAGTTTCCACAAAATTTCATACCTTTGGTGTTGTTATGAACAGAAAAAGATTCTCTATCATTTCATAACAAAAAATTATTTTTTTTTCTTAAAAATTTTCGACCCTGAGAACAAGTTTCTGAGAAGGCCTGTCGACCGCCAAAGGGTTAAAGCAGACAACAGCAAAATATATTATACAGTGGACCCCGGATTTAGTCAATAATTCATTCTAGAATGCTATTCGAGTGCATTACCGAACGAATTTGCTCCCATAAGGACTAATGTAAATTACATTAGTCGTTTCAAACCCCCAAAATACACTTGTAAATTAGTACAATTTACATTAATACAATAATACAGTTTTTCATCTGTAATTAATCCTTAACCATATGAGGGTCGAGACCCCTGATCTTAAACTCGTTCTGAGGGTCGAAAAATATTCAAAAACCACTACTACTATCATCACTACCACCATCACCATCACCACTACCAACATCACAACTACCACCATCATCACTACCATCATCATTACTACCACCATCACAACTACCACTATCACCACTACCACCATCACTACAACCACCATTACTACCACCATCACCACTACCACTATCACCAATACCACCATCACAAATAACACCATTGCCACTACCACCATTACCACTACTACCATCACAAGTACAGTGGTACCCCGGTTTACGATGGTCCCCAAACTCACCCTTTTATGTAAGTTTATTTTTTTAAATGCTTTTGTAAGTGTAATTTTGGGGGTCTAAAAGGACTAGTCTATTTTACAACATTTCTTAAGGAGATAAATTCGTTTGGTAATGGCACTTGAACAGCATTCTGGAATGAAAAAATATCGTAAACCGGGGTACCACTGTATAAGCATTACCAATACCAATATCACCATTACCACCATCATCACTACTACCACCATCGTCACTACCAATATCACAACTACCAGCATCACAACTAAGACCGTCACAAATAACACCAAAACCACTCCCACCATCACCACTATTACCATCACAACTGCAAGCATTACCACTACCACCATCACTGCTACCACCATCACCAATACTACCATCACAACTACAAACATTACCACTACCACTATCACCACTACCACTATCACCACTACCACCATCACCACTACCACCATCGCAACTACCATCACAACTACCACCATCACAACTAACACTATCAAAAATAAAACCATCACCACTACTACCATCACAACTACAAGCATTACCACTACCACAATCACCACTACTACTATCACAACTACAAGCAATAGCACTACCACTATCACTACCACCATCACTACTACCACCATCACAACTAACATTATCACCACAACTACTATCACTACTACCACCATCACAACTACCTTCATTAGTATGACTAACACTACTATCACTACTACCATCATCACAACTACCATCACAACTAACATTGTCACAACAACTATCACCACTACCCTTACTCCTCATAATTCCAAGATGACTATTTTTTAATTTTGTTGATATAGTGATGAAGTCAGTGATGAAGCCCAATATATTACATGTTTCTTGGTTATCTTGTATTGATCTCGTCAACAAAGTCAACATAGCATAAAGCAAAAATGAAATTTGAAGTTGATGTTTTGAGAGATGAGGAGAGTGGACGTGGTGTGGGCGCTGGGAGGTTCCCTCGCCTTCGCCGTCCACCACAGAAGCTCAGATTTCCACACAAAAATAATCCTTCTCAAGCCACCACTAAACAAGACTCTGAAAGACTGATCATCTACCAGGAGATTCCTGACCCAATGTGGCTTGAACTTAAGCCACAATACAAGCCTAACCAAGTGCCCGCTAACTTGGAAACCAAGGACGTTCCTGCAGAACAACCTAAAACAACCAAAAAAAATAAGACCAAAAAGAATCAAAATAAAGATAATTCCACCTCTCATAATGAGAAAAACAAAAAAACAAAACATGCCATCATGAATAACAAGAACAAAAAGTATTGAGCTATTGGGTTCAAGAAGGACTGAAGCCATGAAAAAAGGGCAAAGGGGGTTAAAAAAAAAAAAAAAAAAAAAAAAAAAAAAAAGGAACTCATTTAGGCAGCCACCTCCACGTGGTGAGTTCTGGGTGTTTTGTATGGCTGTTGTTGTTACTTCATACTAAGTCATACAAGACAGCTGAGAGCTGCTCATACTCTATATATAGTAACTATCATACCACAATATATATTCACTAATACCAAATATTAGTAAATACCATTCCACATATGCTAGTTCAATCCTGTGTTGATGCCTTAGTACTACAGCTTGCAAGCCTTTGTCAGTGCCATAGTACTATGGCTTCCAAGGCAGTGTTGGTGCCTTAGTACTATGGCTTGCAAGCCAGTGTCAGTGCCTTAGTACTACAGCTTGGAAGCTAGTGTTGGTGCTTTAGTACTACAGCTTGCAAGCCAGTATTGGTGTCTTAGTACTATGGCTTGAAAGCCAGTGTTGGTGCCTTAGTGCTATGGCGTGCAAGCCAGTGTTGGTGCCTTAGTGCTATGGCGTGCAAGCCAGTGTTGGTGCCTTATTACTATGGCTTGCAAGACAGTATTGGTGCCTTAGTACTATGACTTGCAAGCCAGTATTGGTGCCTTAGTACTATGACTTGCAAGCCAGTATTGGTGCCTTAGTACTATGGCTTGCAAGATAGTGTTGGGGCCTTAGTACTATGGCTTGCAAGCCAGTGTTGGTGCCTTAGTACTACAACTTCGAAGCCAGTGTCGGTGCCTTAGTACTATGACTTGCAAGCCAGTGTCGGTGCCTTAGTAAGACAGCTGGCAAGCCAACGTTGGTGCCTTAGTACTACACCTTGCAAGCCGTAGTACTACGTAGTACTTAGTACTATGGCTTGCAAGCCAGTGTTGGTGCCTTAGTACTATGGCTTGCAAGCCAGTGTTGGTGCCTTACTACTACAGCTTGCAAACCAGTGCTGGTGCCTTAGTACTGCAGCTTGCAAGCTAACATTGGTGCCTTAGTACTATGGCTTGCAAGCCTGTGTCGGTGCCTTAGTACTACGGCTTGCAAGCCAGTGTCAATGTCTTCGTACCACGGCTTGCAAGCCAGTGTCAGTGTCTTAATACTACAGTTTGCAAGCCAGTGTTGGTGCCTTAGTGTTACTGCTTTCAAGCCAGTGTTGGTACCTAAGTACTATAGCATGAGAGCCAGTGTTGGTGCCTTAGTACTACGGCTTGTAAGCCAGTGTTAGAGCATTAGTACTACTGCTTGCAAGCCAGTGTTGGTGACTTAGTACTATGATTTGCAAGCTAGCGTTGGTGCCTTAGTACTACGGCTTGCAAGCCAGTGTTGCTGCCTTAGTACTATGGCTTGGAAGCCAGTGTTGGTGCCTTAGTACTATAGCTAGCAAGCCAGTATTGGTGCCTTAGTACTATGGCTTGCAAGCTAGCCTTGGTGCCTTAGTACTACGGCTTGCAAGCCAGTGTTGCTGCCTTAGTACTATGGCTTGCAAGCCAGTGTTGGTGCCTTAGTACTACAGCTTGCAAGCCAGTGTTGGTGCCTTAGTACTATGGCTCGCAAGTCCCTGTCGATGCCTTAGTACTATGGCTTGCAAGGCAGTGTCGGTGCCTTAGTACTACAATTTCCAAGCCTGTGTCGATGCCTTAGTACTACAGCTTGCAAGCCAGTGTTGGTGCCTTAGTACTACGGCTTACAAGCCAGTCCTTTGGTAAAGAAGGTGAGAAACATGATAGAATTCAAGAATGAAATCGTAGCAAAGTACCAAAGTAGAGGAAGAGAGGGGAGAATGTGCCTTCTTCAGTGATTCTACGATATGCTTCACAAATGCTTCACAACCAGTGCCTGGAGATGGATCATACAGTGGGTAACTTCAATTTTTGGATTCATCTCTCTTGCCAAACCTGAAAAAGCTCTGAGATGAGTCTTGCCACTTTAAATGACAAAAGAATTTTTTTTCCAAAGTTAATGAAATGAAATTTGATTGAAAACTTACAAAATTACATTCTTGCAAAGTTAGTGGTCTCAGGAATATTTACATAGTGATTTCGCCCACTTTCAGCTTTTATTTTTGAGCAATTCCATTCTACCAGTTGAGCAAACTCATAGCTTTTTCACTAGTACAGTGGTTCCTTGGTTTTTGTGAGTCTTGTTTATCATAAACTATTCCATGGGTGGGGTTAGAACCCGAGATCAGAGTCTTTTAACCCCACCTGTGGTATGATTTGTTTTCAATTGTGTCATTATGATTTCCTGAATCAGTTTGGTTATCATGTATTTTGGTTATCAGCAACTTTTTTCGTCAAAATATAGCCTTGGTTTTCGTGTTTTCTCTTGGATTTTGGCGGTTGTATGGAATGTGTCCCAGTGTGGTAGGGAACGTGTCCCAGCCTGCCACAGATGCATTCAGCGCCAGTCTGTCATTATTTCTCGGCAAGTGAGAATCACACCCTGCATTCATACGAAACATTTTGCAATAATCCAGTGTTTTTTGTGCTTGCAACTGCTAAATAAGCCACCATGGGCCCAAAGAAAGCTCCTAGTGCCAGTCCTTTGGTAAAGAAGGTGAGAAACATGATAGAATTCAAGAATGAAATCGTAGCAAAGTACCAAAGTAGAGGAAGAGAGAGGGGAGAATGTGGCTTCTTCAGTGATTCTACGATATGTACAATACTAAAGCAGCCTCAATTGATAATATCTATAGCACCAGCCACCTTCACCACCACTATGTAAGGCTTATGCTCTCAGTGGCCCTTATACACCCAACAACAACAACAACACAACACCACTCGTGACATACATAATGACATATTTTATTCATTCTAGAGTATATTATGTCATTTTTCTAT
>WNWK01058140.1:0-10539 GCA_009830355.1 Cherax destructor | reverse complement strand
TTTGGGTTACGGAAAGACCATTTGGAAGATGATTAAAAAAAGAAAAATGGCAGAATAAAAAGTATAACTTTGGGGAAAAAAAAAAAACCGGTTTCGGGGGCAGTTTTTTAAATGGGGAACCTGTCCCTTTGGGCCCCCTTGGTTTACCTCTGGCACCCTTTTTTATTTCGGCACCCTGGTTAACATCACCCTGGTTTAACACCGGGTTTTTTAATGCACTTATGGTTCACCCCACTGCTTTTTTTTCTAGGATGACGGGGAAGAAATGGTTTTGCTTGTTGAAATTCCCCTTTTACTGACAACTCACAACTCGATACTGTTTATCGTATATTTCAGTTTGGACAATTTAAAAATTTCCCTCAAGTTTGGGCCCCTTTTTCGTATTTATGAATTTTTTTTTTTCAATGTAATCACTAGATTTTGGTCAGGTATACTAAAGTTTAAAATTATCAATACACGGACTTGCGGGTAAGGCCCCGGCCCGCTGGCAACTGTTTCCCCCAAACACAAACTGGGCCTACAATTCCACATTAGTTTTCACTTTAACATCTATTAATTATCTGTATACCACGGACCACGGGAGATATTCACTATACAGATCTACCCCCTTTAATTAGAAGAAGTTAGGGGAAAAAGGGGGATTTTCCCTGGGAGCCCCCAAAAAAAAAAGGTTTTTTTAGACCAACAGATTTTGGGGGAAAAATTGAAGGCGAATATGTAATTGTAGTTCATTGTTTGATATATTACTGTTAAGACTAAAATGCAATAAAATAATAGTAGTTCTTATCTTTAAAATTTTGGATGATTGTAAAAGAGTGGAGTTATGCTGTGGCTCTACTGGGCTGGGGGTGGATTGTAGATGTTCTGGTACTGGGAAATCGATGGTTGTACTAGAGTGTCTAACTTTAAGTCATTCAGTCAGTCAAGTATTCAGTCAGTCAAGTGATTCAGTCAGTCAAGTGATTCAGTCAGTCAAGTGATTCAGTCAGTCAATGATTCAGTCGTCAAGTGATTCAGTCAGCCCAAATGATTCAGTCAAAAAAATGATTCAGTCAAAAAAATGATTCATCCGTCAAGTATTCAGTCAGTCAAGTGATTCAGTCAGTCAAGTGATTCAGTCAGTCAAGTGATTCAGTCAGTCAAGTGATTCAGTCAGTCAATGATTCAGTCAGTCAAGTGATTCAGTCAGTCAAGGATTCAGTCAGCCGGGGATTCAGTCAGCCCAAATATTCAGTGGGGCAAGTGATTCAGTCAGTCAAGTGATTCAATTGGGGCAAGTGATTCAGTGGGGCAATATTTTGTCAGTCAAGTGATTCAGTCAGCCAAATGGGGTTCAGTCAGTCAAGTGATTCAGCCGGGGCAAGTGATTCAGTCAATAAATGATTCAGTCAGTCAAGTGATTCAGTCAGTCAAGTGGGGTTCAGTCAGTCAAGGGTTTCAGTCAAGGGATTCAGTCAGTCAAGTGGGGTTCAGTCAGTCAAGTGATTCAATAGTCAAGGGATTCAGGGGAGGCAAGGGTTCAGCCCTTAATGATTCAGTCAGTCAAGTGATTCAGCCCAAATGATTCAGTCAAGTGACCCGTCAAGGATTCAGTCAATGATTCAGTCAATGATTCAGTCAAGTGATTCAGTCAATGATTCAGTCAAGTGATTCAGTCAAGTGATTCAGTCAAGTGATTCAGTCAAGTGATTCAGTCAATGATTCAGTCAAGTGGGTTGGGGCAAGGGGGTTCAGTCAGACTTTGTTTACCCTTTTTTGTGTACAAAGATTTATCAAAATGCAATGAAAATGATAAAATATATGTAAATAAACACAGCGATTTCCCGATTATTGTTGTCCTGTACGTATGAATCAAACTAAACGCTGGGAGGGATGTGTGGGTGGGTGAGGGTGGCTGGGGATGAGTAGGACCCCCCCACTGACTAAATGGTTTAACCCACCGCAGTCGACCGCGCGCTCAAAAAATTTTCCCCTCCAGCAATTCGATTGGGTTTCGTCGTGTTAGATAAAAATGTGCCGCGTAATACCCAAAACGCAACTAAAAAATCGTGCTAAATGGGGGGTCTACTTAATAATAATAATAATAATAAAATAATAATACTTTATTGAGACATGGTACAATGTACATGGTAGACATAGTTATACATAGTTATTACATAGTTATTACATAGTTATTAATGAGATGTACATGCCAAAACCCCCTAATATCTGTGCATTGTGGGCATTCTTAGGACTACTTAATTCTAGACTACATGGTAAAAAGTTATGGTTGATAATTTATAAAATAAGTATAATTATTATCTAAGTTATAAAGTTATAAGAGTGAGATAACAATTTAAAACAATTAATTGTTTCAGTTACAGTTACGTGGTCATTATAATGTAAATGTTGTGGAAATAGTTAGAATGTGATTCAGCCAGGTGTGTGCAAAATCACCTATCAATTATGTACATGTGTGTTTGTGACAGTATGATAATTTTTGTATATAATATTGGTGTATAAACAACATTTGTCATTGAAATCAAAAGATTTACAATAAAATGTAAGTATCATATCATAAAAACAAAGAAAAGTAAAAAAAAAAAATGGTAAATATGTACAATTTCTGCAAGCGACAGTGATCCATGTTGCCATCAGGTGATCGCCAAGTGCCATTTTCGCGGCCTCATATCTCGGTAAGTACTGACCCTAAAAATTTTTTTTTTATCCTATAACACTTACAAAAATGTCCTCTTTATTTCTATAAAAAAAAAAACGATTTTTTCAAAATATTCTGGGAACTGGGCGAGCAAACATATATATACGTTTGGATCGTTTATGGGTTAAGCAAAAATCGCAACTTTTACCTATTCAGTATCACCACACACCATCCCAATGGGATACCAGATCCTGAGGAAAGACAGAGGGAACAGAGGGGGTGGAGGAGTGGCACTGCTGATCAAAAACGATGGGATTTTGAAGAGCTGGAGAGAGGAGACAGAGGAGAAACTGGGGATTACATAGTAGGACTGCTACAGTCTGGAGGTCCCAAGGTGGTAATTGCAGTAATGTATAACCCACAACCGAACAGCAGGAGGCCAAGGCAAGAATATGATGAGAGTAATGAGCGATGATTGACACACTGGCGAAGTGGCCAGAAGGGCCCATGCGAGCAGGGCGAAGCTACTGATCATGGGTGACTTCAACCATAAGGAAATCGATTGGGGGGAGCTTAGAGCCACATGGGGGCCAAGAAACGTGGAGGATAAGATGCTGGAGCGGTACTGGAAAATCTCATGTACCAACACGTAAGGGACACTACCAGAGAGAGAGAAGAGGGCGAACCAGCGAGACTGGACCTAGTATTCACCCTTAGTAGTGCAGATATTGAGGACATCACACATGAAAGCCCCCTTGAGGCCAGTGATCATATGGTTCTAAGCTTGATATATAGTAGGGAGTTACATGTGGAGGGGAAGCAGGAAGGGCTGCACGAATGAAGCTGAACTACAAGAAAGGTGACTACGTGGGCATGAGGAACTTCCTGCACGGAGTTCAGTGGGACAGAGAGCTGCAGGGAAGTCAGTAGACGAGATGATGGAATATATGACAACAATTTGAGGAGGTTTATACCCAAGGGTAACAGGAGAAGCGAAAAAGCCAGGATGAGCCCATGGTTCACCCAAAGGTGCAGGAAGCCAAAACCAAGTGTACAAGGGAATGAAAAGAGGTACAGAAGGCAAAGAACCCAGGAGAATAAGAGAGCAGTCGTAGGGTCAGAAATGAATATGCACAGGTCAGAAGGGAGGCCCAAAGACAGTATGAGAATGACATAGCGCGAAAGCCAAATCTGACCCAAAGCTGCTGTACAGCAACATCAGGAGGAGGACAACAGTCAAGGACCAGGTGATCAGGCTGAGGGAAGGAAGGAGAGGAGGTCACAAGGAATGACCGCGAAGTGTGTAGGAGCTCAACATGAGATTCAAAGAGGTGTTCACAGAGGAGATAGAAGGGCCTCCAGAAAGGCAGAGAGGTAAGGTACACCATCAGGTGCTGGACACAATACACACAACTGAGGAGGAAGTGAAGAGGCTACTAGCGAGCTAGATACCTCAAAGGCGATGGGGCCGGATAACATCTCTCCATTGGTCCTGAGAGAGGAGCAGAGGAGCTATGTGTACCTAACAACAATCTTCACACATCTATCGAAACAGGGCAACTACCTGAGGTATGGAAGACAGCAAATGTAGTTCCAATTTTTAAAAAGGAGACAGGAATGTAGCACTAAACTACAGACCAGTGTCACTGACATGTATAGTATGCAAAGTCATGGAGAAGATAGTCAGGAGAAGAGTGGTGGAGCACCTAGAAAGGAATGAGCTTATCAACGACAGCCAACACGGTTTCAGGGATGGGAAATCCTGTGTCACAAACCTACTGGAGTTCTATGACAGGGTGACAGCAATAAGACAAGAGAGAGAGGGGTGGGAAGATTGCATATTCTTGGATTGTAAGAAGGCGTTTGACACAGTTCCACACAAGAGGCTAGTGCAGAAGCTGGAGGACAAGGCAGGGGTAACAGGGAAGGCACTACAATGGATCAGGGAATACCTGTCAGGAAGACAGCAGCGAGTCATGGTACATGGCGTAGTGTCAGAGTGGGCGCTGGGGACGAGTGGGGTTCCACAGGGGTCAGTCCTAGGACCAGTGCTGTTTCTGGTATTTGTGAACGACATGACGGAAGGAATAGACTCTGAAGTGTCCCTGTTTGCAGATGATGTGAAGTTGATGAGAAGAATTCAATCGGACGAGGACCAGGCAGAACTACAAAGGGATCTGGACAGGCTGCAAGCCTGGTCCAGCAATTGGCTCTTGGAGTTCAACCCCACCAAGTGCAAAGTCATGAAGATTGGGGAAGGGCAAAGAAGACCGCAGATGGAGTACAGCCTAGGGAGCCAGAGACTACAAACCTCACTCAAGGAAAAAGATCTTGGGGTGAGTATAACACCAGGCACATCCCCTGAGGCGCACATCAACCAAATAACTGCTGCAGCATATGGGCGCCTAGCAAACCTAAGAACAGCATTCCGACATCTTAACAAAGAATCGTTCAGGACCCTGTACACTGTGTACGTTAGGCCCATACTGGAGTATGCAGCGCCAGTTTGGAACCCACACCTAACCAAGCATGTAAAGAAGCTAGAGAAAGTGCAAAGGTTTGCAACAAGACTAGTCCCGGAGCTAAGGGGTATGTCCTACGAGGAGAGGTTAAGGGAAATCGACCTGATGACACTGGAGGACAGGAGAGATAGGGGGGACATGATAACAACATATAAGATACTGAGAGGAATTGACAAGGTGGACAAAGACAGAATGTTCCAGAGATGGGACACAGCAACAAGGGGACACAGTTGGAAGTTGAAGACTCAGATGAATCACAGAGATGTTAGGAAGTATTTCTTCAGTCACAGAGTGGTCGGGAAGTGGAATAGTTTAGGAAGTGATGTAGTGGAGGCAGGCTACATACATAGCTTTAAGAAGAGGTATGATAAAGCTCATGGCGCAGGGAGAGTGACCCAGTAGCGGCCAGTGAAGAGGCGGGGCCAGGAGCTATGACTTGACCCCTGCAACCACAACTAGGTGAGTACAACTAGGTGAGTACACCTGTGACGAGTGGGGTTCCACAGGGGTCAGTCCTAGGACCTGTACTGTTTTTGGTATATGTGAATGACATAACGGAAGGGATAGACTCAGAAGTGTCCCTGTTTGCAGATGATGTGAAGTTAATGAGAAGAATTAAATCAGTCTAGGATCAGGCAAGACTACAAAGAGACCTAGACAGGCTACAAGCTTGGTCCAGTAACTGGCTCCTTGAATTTAACCCTGCCAAATATAAAGTCATGAAGATTGGGGAAAGACAAAGAAGACCGCAGACAGAGTATAGTGTAGGTGGCCAAAAACCGTGAACCTCACTCAAGGAAAAAGATCTTGGGATGAGTATAATACTGAGCACATCTCCTGAGGCACACATCAATCAGATAACTGCTGCAGCATACGGGCGTCTGGCAAACTTAAGAATAGCGTTCCAATACCTGACTAAGGAATCGTTCAAGACTCTGTACACCATATATGTCAGGCCCATACTGGAGTATGCAGCACCAGTTTGGAACCCACACCTGGTCAGAGACATAACAGTTACAAAAACAATATACTCTGATCATAACATCATAGAAGTTCAAACGAGTATTAACTCAGGGTTAGGGAACTGCGGCACTAATGTTAGAGACGGGATGTTCAGTAAGTTTAATTTTAATAACCATAGAATTGACTGGGAAAAAATAAACCAAGAGCTATCAGACATATCATGAGAATCAGACATGAGCACTCTAAATCCCCATCAGTGCCTAGAGAAGCTCAATACAGAAGAATACATACATGGTATGTATGAAGCATGTACCATTGAGGAAACCCAGAAGATCAGATATAGAGAGAGAGCGTAGGAGATGGTACAGAGGAAGAAAATGGGTTACTGAATTGCTTAAAAACACAAATATGTTGCAACAGAGGAGAGATAGTCTTAACCGAGAGATCACTGAATTAGAGCAAAAACTTAAGATGTCATACCTAACAGAAGAAGTACAAAGGGAACAAAGAACCATACAGGATATTGCAAGAAACCCAAAATATTTCTATTCCTATGCAAAATCCAAGCTAAGAACTACCTGTAGAATTGGACCATTATTGAGAGGAGATTTGTATACTGACGATGAACAGGAAATGAGTGAAATCCTAAAAGAACAGTATGAGTCAGTGTTCAGCAACCCACTAAATGAAAGCAAGGTAGAAAATGCAGAAATATTTTTCACTCTAGCAGAAGGCCGTGCAGACCACCTAACTGACATTAGTACAAATCCCATAGATTTCAAAAAAGAAATGGACAACATGCCCACTTACTCAGCACCTGGACCAGATTCATGGAATGCTTTATTTATAAAGAAGTGCAAAGTACCATTAGCAAGAGCCCTTAGTATTCTTTGGAGAAAGAGCTTAGATCTAGGTGAAATACCAGAGGCCTTAAAGAGTGCAGACATAGCTCCTTTGCATAAGGGAGGTAGTAGAGCACTAGCTATAAATTACAGACCAGTAGCCCTAACTTCTCACATCATAAAAAATCTTTGAAAGAGTGATGAGACGGCAGATTACAAAGTTCATGGACCAGCACAACCAACATAACCCGAACCAGCATGGCTTTAGAGCGGGACGATCATGCCTGTCACAGCTGCTGAACCATTATGACAGAATTACAGAGGTATTGGAAGACGACCAAAACGCAGATTTGATTTACACAGATTTTGCAAAGGCGTTTGACAAATGCAATCATGGAGTGATAGCACACAAAATGAGGGCCATAGGCATTATGGGGAAGGTAGGCAGATGGATTTTTGAGTTCCTAACACACACAACACAAAAAGTAGTAGTGAACAGGGCAAGATCCAGCATCAGCGAGGTCAAAAGCTCAGTGCCCCAAGGCACTGTCCTGGCACCTCTGTTGTTTCTCATCCTCATAGCAGACATAGATAAAAACACCCGGCACACTTTTGTATCATCATTTTGCAGATGACACTAAAATAAGCATGAAAGTCACTACGGTAGAGGACACAGAAAAATTACAGGAAGACATAAGCAGGGTCTTCCAGTGGGCAGTGGAGAACAACATGGCATTCAATGGTGATAAGTTCCAGCTGCTTAGGTATGGAAAGAATGAAGAACTCAAAACGAACACTATATACAAAACTCAAGAGGGTCACCACATAGAACGAAAGGAACACGTAAAGGACTTTGGAATAATTATGTCTGCTGATCTTTCTTTTAAAGACCATAACAAGACAAAGATCACAACAGCCAGGAAGATGACAGGGTGGGTATTGAAAACTTTCAAAACAAGGGAAATAATGCCGATGGTGACACTCTTCAAATCGCTAGTGCTCCCTCACTTAGAATACTGCTCAGTGCTGATGACCCCGTTCAGGGCAGGAGAAATATCTGAGCTGGAACAAATTCAGAGATTGTTTACAGCTCACATTGAGGCATTGAAACATCTAAATTATTGGGAATGCCTTCAAGTCTTGAACATGTACTCATTGGAGCGGAGGAGAGAGAGATACATGATAATATATACCTGGAAAGTACTTGAGGGCCTGGTCCCAAATCTGCACACTGCCATAACAACATACTAGAGTGAGAGATATGGGAGGAAGTGTAAAATAAACCCAGTGAGGAGCAGGGGTGCGGTGGGGACAATACGGGAGCACTGTATTAACATCCGGGGTCCCAGACTATTCAACATCTTACCAGAAGATATCCGAAACATGGCTGGAACCAGTGTAGAAGCCTTCAAGAGGAAACTGGACAAGTATCTTCACCAGGTATGTAAAAACTCAATGCATATAAAAGGCACGAAAATTTGGAATTCATTACCTGTCATTGCCAAAGAAACCCTGCCTGTACCCCAATTCAAAACGATGCTAAAAAACCACCTTCTCACCCAAACCTAAATGCTCAATATCAAACATTCCCAACAAAGTAGAATAATCACTTAAGTGTAAAAAACTTACTAATCACTTAAATGTAAAAACCTGTTATGAATATTACATACTAAGCTAACTGTTTCCATAACATTTACATTATAATGACCACGTAAACTGTAACTGCATTGCAATTAAATGTTCTAAATGTTATCTCACTCAATTAGTTGCATTGCTACAATTAATTGATATGTCCAACTTATATTCAAACTAGATACACAATTATACTTATTTTATAAATTATCAACTATAACTTTTTACCATGTAGTCTACAATTAAGTAGTCCTAAGAATGCCTGCAATGCACAACATATTAGGGGCTTTTGGCATGTACATCTCACCAATAACTATGTATCTTGTCTACCCAACCATGTATCACTGTACCATGTCTCAATAAAGTATTATTATTATTATTATTAGGTGCCAGATCAACCAGGCTGTGATGGATATGTGGGGCAGCGGGCCTCCAGCAGCAACAGCCTGGTTGACCAGGCAAGCACCAGACAAGCCTGGCCCATGGCTGGGCTCAGAGAGTAGATAAACTCTCGAAACTCTTCAAAGGTAAAGGTATATCAATAATAATAATAATAATATAATATAATAATATTTTTATTTCGATGCATGTTACAAGTGTACATTGTTATTGGTAGTTACAATTATAAGACTGTAATGCAAGGAGAGCCACTTGCATGCCATGGCATTAGGGGCAGCTTATTCTAAAGACTTATTCACTAAGTACTTAATGCTAGAGAAATTGATTGAGTTTATTCTAGTTATGTATTATTTCAAGTTACAATATGATTATACATACTATTTAAAGACAATACTAGAGAAATTGGTTGAGTTTAATCTAGTTGAATATTTTATTTCAAGTTACAATATGTTGATGCTATACTAGTATAATAACAATACTAGAAAAATTTATTGAGTATCTTCTAGTTATATATTTTATTTCAAATTAACAAAATGTTGATACTATACTATTTTAAATGACAATATGATGATATGAAATTGCAACAAGTGTTAAGGAGGATGACAATATAAAACTGAGATTATCTTAAGTAAAATAACATTGGGTTTGAAAGTTTGTTACAGTATGAGTATTTAGTATAGGGTGAGTAGGTGATTTTTGAGAAGAGTCTTGAATTGATTTTCCGACAAGGTTAACTTAATATTTTCTGGTAATGAATTCCAGATTCTGGGGCCCTTTATGTGCATAGAATTTTTACATTTGTTAGTATGGACTCGGGGTATGTCAAATAGTGATCTGTCTTTTGTGTCATGGTCGTGGGACCTATTAAAGTTGTTGAGGAGAATTTTGAGCAGAGGGTTGATATTAGCATGTAAAGGTAAAGCACATCAAGAAATTAGAGAAAGTGCAAAGGTTTGCAACAAGACTAGTCCCAGAGCTAAGGGGATTGTCCTACAAAGAAAGGTTAAGGGAAATCGGCCTGACGACACTGGAGGACAGGAGGGTTAGGGAAGACATGATAACGACATATAAAATACTGTGAGGAATAGATAAGGTGGACAGAAACAAGATGTTCCAGAGAGAGGACATAGAAACAAGGGGTCACAATTGGAGGTTAAAGACTCCTATGAGTCAAAAGGATGTTAGGAAGTATTTCTTCAGTCATAGTTGTCAGGAAGTGGAATAGCCTAGAAAGTGACGTAGTGGAGGCAGGAACTATACATAGTTTTAAGACGAAGTTTGATAAAGCTCATGGAGCTGGGAGAGAGAGGACCTAGTAGCAATCAGTGAAGAGGCGGGGCCAGGAGCTATGGTGGACACACTGGCGGAGGTGGCAAGAAGAGCTCATTCAAGCAGAGCAAAGTTACTGGTTATGGGTGACTTCAACCACAGGGAGATCGATTGGGAAAATCTGGAACCTCATGGGGTCCAGAAACATGGAGAGCCAAGATGATGGATATGGTACTGAAAAACCTGATGAACCAACAAGTCAGGGACACTACCA
>WNWK01058139.1:0-10540 GCA_009830355.1 Cherax destructor | reverse complement strand
AGGGGTTTATGAAGGATGAGGTTAACCATAGAATTGATGAAAAAAAAAAAGGTGAGTGGTGCGTTGGGGATTTTTGGGAGACAAAAACGTTATCCATGGAGGCAAAAAAAGGGAATGTAAAAAGTATAGTGGTCCCAAAATTCTTATATGGGTGTGAAGCATGGGTTCCCTTGCTGCAGCGAGGAGGAGGGCTTTAGGCAGTGGAGATGTCCTGTCTAAGGGCAATGTGGGTGTAAATAGTATGCAAAAAAATTCCCGGAATGTGGAAATTGGGGGAAGGTGTGGAGTTACTAAAAAGTTTTGTCAGGGGGGGCTAAGAGGGGTTGTTGAGGTAGTTTGGTCTTTTAGAGAAAGGGGATCAAAGAGAATGATTTTGGAGAGCGTATAAATCTGTAGGGGAAGGAAGGCGGGGTAGGGGTCGTCCTAGAAAAGGTTGGAGGGGGGGGTAAAGGAGGTATTGTGGGCGGGGGGCTTGGATTTCCCAGCAAGCATGTGTGAGCGTGTTAGATAGGAGTGAATGGAGAAGAAGGGTTTTGGGGGACATGACGATCTGTTGGAGGGAGCGGGGTAACTTTTTGGAAGGGATTCAGGAAACCAGTTTTGGTTTATTTGGGACTTGAGTCCTGGAAAGGGGGTGTACAATGCCTACACTTTAAAAGGGGGGGGTCTGAGATAGTGAACTTTAACCCAAACTGTCGTATCTGACTCCTCTAAAAACAGGAAAAATTATAATTGGGAAAAAAAAATGAAAAGAAAAATTTTTTTTTTGGGGTTTTTTTTTTTGGGTCATCCTGCCTCGGTGGGAGACGGCCGGGCTTGTTGAAAAAAAATATATTTACGGGAACCCGGTTACCTCCCGGTTTTTGGGGATCGAAAAACCGAGTCAACCCAACCTTGGGCCATCCCAAACCCAAATTTGGGTTTTTCCCGTGGGTTAAACATCGTAATTTTTTGCTCACCATGAAAAGGGGGGGCTAAAAAAACACGGGGTTAATTTTTCGCAGTGTTTTGTTATTATATATTTATATATATATATATATTAATTATATATATATATATATATATATATATATATATATATATATATATATATATATATATATATTATATATATATATATTAAAAAAATCCGTAAAAGGGATTCAAAAATTTCAAAAAAACCCCTATAAAAAATAAAATTGGGTTTTTGACTACTCACATTATCAAGATAATGTAAATTTCAACCCCAAATTTTTCACATATAAATTTTTTATATATATATATATATATATATTTATTTTTTATATATATAAAATATATATATATATATATAGGGAATAAGTCTGTTGATATACCAGGTAAAGTGTAGGGGTAGAGTTATTATTGAAAGAATTAAAGTAAGACGGAGAGCAGAATAGCAGATGAACAAGGTAGCTTTGGGAAAAGGGTGGGGGGTGTGTAGACCAAGTGTTTGCAAAACATATAGGTAAGTAAAGGGGTTTTTTGTGGCATTTATGGTTTTGGGAAAAGGGCTAGGTGGGGGGATAGGGGGCAATTTTGGGATGTTGCAGGTGTATGGAATAGGAGATAGGTTACTGAAAGCAGTAAAGGGCCCCTTTTATGAGGATAGAAAAACCGGGTTAGAGTGTGTGGGGAGAGGGGGAGATTATTTCTCAGAAAAAATAGGCCTTAGACAAGGAGGGTTGATGTCACCGTGGTTGTTCAATGTATTTATAGATGGGGTTGAAAAAGAGAAGTGAATGCGGGGGTCTTGGCAAGAGGTGGGGGGTTAAAATAAAAAGAATCAAATACAAAGGGGGATTTGGGGTCAGAGTTGTTTTTTGCTGATGACACTGTGCTTTTGGGAGATTCTAAAAGAGAAGTTGCAAAAGGTTGGTGGTTTAATTTGGAAGGTATTTTAAAAGAAAGTTAAAATAATAGGAAAGAGTAAGGTGATGAGGATAACAAGATTAGAGTGAAATTTTATGGAGGGGGTTGAATGTATTCAGATTTTGGGGAGGGGACATGTCAGCAGATGGGTCTATGAAGGATGATGTGAATCATAGAATTGATGAGGGGAAAAGGGTGGTGGTGCACTTGGGGTCTGTGGAGACAAAGAACTTTGTCCATGGAAGTAAAGAGGGAATGTATGAGAGTATAGTTATACCAACACTCTTATATGGGTGTGAAGCATGGGTGATGAATGTTGCAACGAGGAAAGGCTGGAGGCAGTGGGATGTCATGTCTGAGGGCAATGTGTGGTGTGAATATAATGCAGAGAATTGGGGAGTTTGGAAATTGGGGGAGGTGCGGGTTCCCAAAACTATTATCCAGAGGGCTGAGGAGGGTTGTTGAGGTGGTTGGACATAGAGAGAATGGAACGAAACAGAATGACCTCGAGAGTGTATAAATTTGTAGTGGAGGAAGGGGGGGTAGGGGTCGGCCTAGGAAAGGTTGGAGGGAGGGGGAAAAGGGGTTTTGTGTGCAGGGGCTTGATTTCCAGCAAGGATGCGGGGCGTATTTGATAGGAGTGAATGGAGACAAATGGTTTTTAATATTTGACGTGCTGTTGGAGTGTGAGAAAGTACATTTATGAGGGATTCAGGGAAACCGGCAGGCCGGACTTGAGTCCGGGAGATGGGAGTACAGTGTCTGCACTCTGAAGGAGGGGGTTAATGTTGCAGTTTTATAACTGTAGTGTAAAGCACCCTCTGGCAAGACAGTGATGGAGTGAATGATGATGAAAGTTTTTCCACCCTGCCTTGGGGGGGAATCGGCCGATGTGTTAAATATATATATATATATATATATATATATATATATATATATATATTTGTGTGTGTGTGTGTGTGTGTGTGTGTGTGTGTGTGTGTGTGTTGTGTGTGTGTGTGTGTGTGTGTGTGGTGTGTGTGTGTGTGTGTGTGTGTGGTGTGTGTTTTATTAATAAATTATTTGTATGAATGTTAGAGATTCACACCAGGCGCTACATACATATCAGTACCGATCAGCGTGTCGTTTTTTTTCAATACATAATTTTTATTCACTGATTTCAGCCAGTTGATTAGCATGTGTAGCAGTAAAATTTTTGGAGCACACACGTTTCTTGTCATGTTTCACCGACGTTCAAGCATCCATGCTTTCCATTTATGTAGCAGTATTCTGAAAATTTTCTTTTTAATACGGTCTGGTTCTGGATAAAGTTGCTATTTTGAAGTTGCTATTTTGAAGCTTGCTATTTTGAAGCTTGGTATTTTAAGTTTGGTATTTTGAAGCTTGGTATTTTGAAGCTTGCTATTTTGAAGTTGCATTTTGAGTTTTCTATTTTGAAATTGGTATTTTGAAGCGCATTTTGAAGCTTGCTATTTTGAGCTTTGCTATTTTGAAGCTTAGTATTTTGAAGCTTGGTATTTTGAAGCTTGCTATTTTGAAGCTTGCTATTTTGAAGCTTGCTATTTTGAAGCTTGCTATTTTGAAGCTTGCTATTTTGAACCTTGGTATTTTGAAGCTTGGTATTTTGAAGCTTGCTATTTTGAAGCTTGCTATTTTGAAGCTTAGTATTTTGAAGCTTGGTATTTTGAAGCTTGCTATTTTGAAGCTTGCTATTTTGAAGCTTGCTATTTTGAAGCTTGCTATTTTCAGGTTACCAGTGTTTATGACATTCTCCAGCATGCTGAGGAACCTCCATTATTATTATTATTATTATTATTATTATTATTATTATTATTATTATTATTATTATTATTATTATTATTATTATATATCCAGTAATCTTAGAGAAAGATCTCTTATGATATTTATTTTTCCCTTTAAACAATCTGAATTGGTACGTATGTCAAAAATTACACAAGTTGTTATTTCCCCCGAAAACGTAATATCAGTTATTTTCTTGCATGAAAGCGACAATCTCTTAACAACACTCTAATTTAGTCATTGTTTTCTCTTGGAGATGTGAGAATTGTTTCTTAGTTACTGCTTAATTTTTTAAAAGTAGTTTTAGTAGAGGATTTTCAGAGACTTGTATATCGAATCACTTGATCTTTAAGACTGGTTTACAGGCATAATATGTCGAACTTACATTAGTTACAATACAAGCAGAAACTTTTATTGGGATTTCGTTCCGCTGAGGGGTTTCGCTTTATGAGGTCGTCGTAAGTTCAACCCTGACCGAAATGTTGTCGCAAAAATGAGCTGGTTCTGCATAATGTCTTCATACTCACAAAAAACAGAACTATTGAAACTAATCTTTTTTCATGAGGACCTGTAATGAAATATGTCAATGATGTAGTTGCATTATTCACCTAGTTCTGTCATTCTTATTATTAACGTTTTTGTTGTATGTGTATTATGCCACTAAGAAACCTCTTAATCCAGAATGACTCGTATATTTTCCAATAACTCGTCTTTCAGAGGAGTAATAGGGACAAGTCCACCCACATGAATGAATCCCTTTTTTAATCGTCACTAGAATATGTTGTGTTTGGTAAAAGTACACAAGTGCAACTAATGTGACATTTTTATTGTGGCAACGTTTCGCTCTTCTTTTTTAACATATTGTGGGTAATTCTACCAACATTAATACAGAAGAGGTTTTAACGGGATGCGATATATATATATATATATATATATATATATATATATATATATATATATAAAATAATACGTGGAAGCAATGCATTGTCTTATGACACTTGCACTTTGCAGTTATGTATCTGGAGACTCTTCCCGTTACCCCTAACCACCAAGTCTGCCCTTGGAACCTATATAAGTGAGAGGAAGGTCCAGCACAGCGGACTTGTCTTCTGAGTGTGTGGTCGTCAGATCTCCCAGGTAAGTCAGTTACGTCAGTCTTATTAATCAGGTGAAAACCGGCTGAATATAAAAAACCCTTACGCATCATCATTATGATGTAATCATTTTACGAGATAATTGATTTTCAAAGTAAAAAGAATTAGACGCTAGTAGGAGTTAATGATGTAGGTGTCTGTTATGTAGTAGAAATTTTGGTTAGTATTAACACTTGATGCCGGGTATTAGAACTTTAGCTCGTGCATTAGAACTTGATGTCCGGTATCAAGTATTAGAACTTAAAAGAGGGAGGGGTAGCATCAACATAACAAGCAAATAACTCATGAGAATACTGGTTGTGCTTTAAGAATGTCAGAGATTTTAGTGTAATCCCCAAAAATGTACTTATTATACAGTGACTTTTTTTTACAGTTTCTGTGGTTTAAAAAGAAGCCTTCTGGATAGTGGATATTAAAATCAAGAAAATACTTATGTCAAAGAACTTTTAGACATATTTTCCAAAATTTTCAGAAATTTAATTTGCACTCACGCGTAGACACATACACACAAAAACACACAACACAAACAAACACACACACACAAACGACACACACACAACTAAACATGTCAATGCCTATCAACAAGTCGTTTGATAATTGATACCTCCCACACACACACACACACACACACACACACACACACACACACACACACACACACACACACACACACACACACACATACACTCATACATATATGTACAAATTTTCGTTTTTAAAAATCTTTTCAGGTTCAACCCGGCGGGGCCGAAACATTTCGAAGTGTTTCGTTGCACACACACACACACACACACACACACAACACACACACACACACACACACATACACACACACAAAACAACACACAAATACATATTCTACTCATATCATCATTAGTAAACTCTCTCTCTTCTCTCTGCTTTTATTTCCTCATCAATTTCCGTCTTTAGGGAAAGATATTTAATGCTTAAATTTTCTACATTATTTGTCTGACGACTGCCCTTATTCTCAGAAAAATGCAGGATAATGACTCACTTTATTTCAAAATCCTTACAGTTTTTAAATTTTTTTTTTTTGCTTTTTTAATTATTACTCCGATTTTTATATATTTTTTGTCTGTCTCCCTTATTTCTCTCCTTCACTTTCCCTCCTGAAACCGAAACCTTTTGCTGATCTTTAGCATCACTTTCTTAAATTCACTCAACTCATCGACCTCCTCCTCCTTCCTCATTATATTTAATTAGTCTTTCATCCAACAATTCTTCTTATCTCTTACAAACCATTCCTCTTCATTAATTCATTCGCTTTCCTACACGTTTACCAAATGACACTGGGTTATAACTTCCTCTTACTCTAGCTACACATTCTTCTAAATAATACACATTCAAAATATACATCTAAATAAATCATTAAAACAGTCTACAAGACTCGTCTTGTGTACATAACTCTGACTTTTTGAAACATGTATTGAACTGTTACCAAACCTCCTTATAAACCAAACAAAATATAAATTTTCCATCGTTATTTACCTCCATTTTCCACTCCCCTGATACTCTACCTTCTTCTCTATTCTCAGTTTAGCAATAATGTCTAGAATAACAGTTATTATTTTACTTGGCTGTAAATTCTCTGAACGTTCCAAGAACACCAGAAAACTCTTCTATACTTCAGTTTTTCGTTAACACCCATTTCTTTATTTTGTTTACTGCCAATCGACTACACAAGAGTCTTTAACTAAGTATGAGTAATGTCTACAACAACATTCAAGAATACTTTTATTCTTAAAAGATGTTTAAGGTTAACTTTCACTGTATATTAAAACTGAGACACATGTACTACTGCTTCTACTACTACTACGACTACGACTACTACTACTACTTTCTACATTACTGTGCTACTACTACTATAAATTCTACTACTAATAATAATTGTATCAGAATACAAATCAGACATATTTCTGAAAAAAACGTGTCTGAATTATTTTTATTTTTGTAAAATACCATTTATAAAACTTTAGAGACAATGTAACATTTACTTAAATCATCAATAATCACACAGGCCTTGGTTTCCGGTTTTCTGTGCGCGTGCGCAGTGAGAGCGGTTCCTCAGACATCGGAATGCTGGAGGTCCAAGAGCCACTGCAAACACAGAAACAGGACCCTACGCGAACGTCGTGGATGCCGTTATCGAGATTCTCCCAGATATCGCAGACGTATTTGAAAAGATAACAAGATTCGTGACCCCTTTATCGGATCCTGCAGACTTCAAAGTTATCCCAGGACATCATCTTATCCTTCTTGCCCATAACTGAGAAGATAATCGAGCGGCAAAAAAAAGCCGATGGCAGGGAGGTCGCCCAGGAACTGGAGAGGCTAGCTCGAGTCTCAAAGGTCTTGCCAGATTACTTTCGACTCATCGAGGACATAACGACGAAGGATTTGGCAGGGATATCAGACCTCGCTACTAAAGATTCTGGCATACCTACTGCTTCTTCATCTACACATAGGTGAGCAGCTGCTGCTCTCAAAACAGGCACCCAAGAAGCACCAGCTTTATTGATTTAGAATTAGACACATGTGAAACATCTGGGTATCTTTATTTATAGACGTTTCGCCATCCAGTGGCTTTATCAATACAATACAAGGACATAATGTGAAGACTGTAGAACTATATACAAAAGATAAGGTAATCAATCCCTCAGCCTTAGAGTATGTCCTTCTATTTTATTGATAAAGCCACTAGATGGCGAATTGTCTATAAATAAAAATACCCAGATGTTGCACTTGTGTCTAATTTTTCATCGTGTCGGTGTTATATACCATTCATGTACAACCAGCTTTCTTAAAACGTGTTTGTGTCTCCGGAAGAACAGTTACTTCTCCAGAAGTAACTGCTTGGATGTGGGTATAAACGAGCACCTACATACACACTGATAAATAATTTAAACTAAAACGATTATTTTTTTACTTTAAACTTATCGTGTGTTTTGATGAGACTTTTGCTAGGCTCGTTTGTTTGTCACTAATATTACGGGACCAAAAATGCTACTGTGTATTTGGAATTTAAAGACAGGTATACACACGTACGTATTGAAATAAATATGTAAAACACCTAAGAAAACTATGACAAATAAAAATTATCCATATATTTTTTTCCGAAACCAATATGAACATCTGGAAGCAATAAAAACTGAACATTTTGGGAAATGAAGTCAGGTGTCACACATCGTTCTGTTGCATCTTGCACAGTTCTGACACGTTGTGCATATGTAATGAATACAGAACCTCTTCCCTTGTTAACTACCTCGTGTATTGTCTAATACAAAATGTACATGCATATCCTCGAAATTACATTGGAATTACATTAATTGATTAAGATGAAAATTTGTATGCAAAAAAAAAAAAAAAGTGTTAATGACGTACATGCTATATTATGAGTGTAAAATTTCACCTGTGCACACCATGGTGTCTGAAGGTGACTCACGAAATCGTAATGACGCGATTGAAAACAAACCAAGGTACGGCCGGGGATTGAACTCCAATGGCTAAAGCGCCTGTCTGAAGGTTTACGGTTGAATAGTCGCAAGTTCAGTCCCCATCCGTACCGTGGTTTTTCTGCAGTTGTGTGTCAAGGTAAAGATATATAGCAGATCAGGCCTTCAGTGGCACACCATCTCGCTCTAAGTAGAGCTCTTTCAAGTCTTGACTTGTAAAATGCTCCTAAGAACGAAGAGTTCAGTAGTTTATAAAGGCTTGATCTACTAAATGTGTTTTAACTTTCATTACTCTCACCAGTAATTTAGTATTTAGGTTGTGCTGATGTGTAACAACCCAGTTGTTCATTTGTTATCTAAATATTATATTATGTATGCCGATATTTTGAAATATTTGTGTGTGCGCTTGTATGGCTAAATTGTTGAGATGTTAAATTAGACACATATGCAACACTTGGGTGTTGCATATGTGTCTAATTTAACAACTTGTCGGTTCTCTGAACCATTCATCTACAAATTGTTGAGAGCCTAGGGGCTCGGAAAAGAGTCTTATAGATTCCCTCCATAAAATAAATAAAATTTTACAAAAAAAAAAATTATGTACGGATTTTCATTGAGCTCTTTGGGACGTGGGAAAGATCTATTGATTCAAAAGAATAAATAAATAGGCTTATGATTTTAATGAACTTATCTATCTATCTATCTATCTATCTATCTATTATATATATATATATATATATATATATATATATATATATATATATATATATATATATATATATATATATATATATATATATATATATTATTCCTTGAAGCCTTTTATCCACATCTATATGTATATATCTATATCTATATATATATATATATATATATATATATATATATATATATATATATATATATATATATATATATATATATATATATATATATATATATATATATATATATATATATATATATATATATATATAATGTTACTTCTTCACGACTTTTGACTTTTTTTATTTTGCAAGTATTGTAATGTTTTTACCGATCCTGATGATGGTGATTGATTTCTCGAAAAGTTTGATAATAAAGGCATTTTGTAAAGACACTGTCTATCCTGCAGCCCTCGTATAATACACGCATAGCGATTCATCTGTATATATGATATAGTATATGTAAAGGGATTTAAATAGTCAAGTATTTACTTAAGGGGTGGGAGATTAATAAACTTGACCCATTTTTTCTTAGATTCATCCGACATCATTCCATCTCATCCTTAACATAAATAAAATGATGAACGAATTAAGCAAAATGAAATTATTTAATTATGTGAACTTACGTATTTATGAAAAATATAATCAATATATACTGAGCATATCAAGTTCAACTACATAATAGATCATTTGCAATAAAAAGTAATGTGCTCTAAACTAAGTGAACAAGGTAATGAATTTCCTGTATCCAATGCCAGTTATGAAAGAAAGAAAAGTTGTCTCGAAAAATTGAGCAATAGGCTTATGATTTTAAAGAACTTATATATATATATATATGCAAAAAGATCACAGTAAACAGGTGATATCAAAATATGCAAGAAAACCACTATGAAAAATAGAAGAATTCCAAGCGCTTTGTGACTACTCCATTGATAATGTGAGTAGTCACGAAAAGCTGGAATTCTTCTATTTTTCATAGTGGTTTTCTATTATTATATATATATATATATATATATATATATATATATATATATATATATATATATATATATATATATATATATATATATATATATATATATATATATGTATATATATATATATATATATATATATATATATATATATATATATATATATATGTATATATATATATATATATATATATATATATATATATATATATATATATATATTATGTATATATATATATATATATATATATATATATATATATATATTATGATATATATATATATATATATATATATATATATATATATATATATATATATATATATATATATATATATATATATATATATATATATATATATATGCAAGAAAACCACTATGAAAAAATAGAAGAATTCCAAGCGCTTTCGTGACTACTCACATTATCAAGGAACTATAACAGGAAACATGACAAGAAGGGCTTATATAAGGGGCGAGACTACACCTCACAGTCACATCACACTAACAAAGACAACACCACAGTAAACGTAACATCGCACGACTCTGTGAAGAGGAAAATAAGAAA
>WNWK01058138.1:0-10540 GCA_009830355.1 Cherax destructor | reverse complement strand
TTGATGGTGTTGTTTTTCGCTATCTTATTATTTCCTAGAATTGCAGATAGTCTTCCAGGTCTTTTTCATATCACCTTTTATGTTCTGGAGTCTGTTCTCATAATACAATTTAACATATACACATATATATACACATATATACACACATATATACACATATATATACACATATATATACACATATATATACACATATATATACACATATATATACACATATATATATACACATATATATACAGTGGTACCCCGGTTTACGATGGTCCCCAAACTCACCCTTTTATGTAAGTTTATTTTTTTAAATGCTTTTGTAAGTGTAATTTTGGGGTTCTAAAAGGACTAGTCTATTTTACAACATTTCTTAAGGAGATAAATTCGTTTGGTAATGGCACTTGAACAGCATTCTGGAATGAAAAAATATCGTAAACCGGGGTACCACTGTATACACATATATATATACACATATATATATACACATATATATATACACATATATATATACACATATATATATACACATATATATACACATATCTTGGTAGTAGGTTGGTAGACAGCAACCACCCAGGGAGGTACTACCGTCTTGATAAATGAGTGTAAAACGGAAGCCTGTAATTGTTTTACATGATGGTAGGATTGCTGGTGTCTTTTTTCTGTCTCATAAACATGCAAGATTTCAGGCATGTCTTGTTACTTCTACTTACACTTAGGTCACATTACACATTCATGTACAAGCATATATATACACACACCCCTCTGGGTTTTCTTCTATTTTCTTACTAGTTCTTGTTCTTATTTCCTCTTATCTCCATGGGGCAGTGGAACAGAATTCTTCCTCCGTAAGCCATGCGTGTCGTAAGAGTCGACTAAAATGCCGGGAGCAAGGGGCTAGTAACCCCTTCTCCTGTATACATTACTAAAGTTAAAAAGAGAAACTTTTGTTTTTCTCTTTGGGCCACCCCGCCTTGGTGGGAAGCGGCCGATTTGTTGAAAGAAGAAGATATACACATATAGCTTGGAGCTTTGAAGTGCTAAATGCAGTTGATGGAAAGTGTCCAGTCATTATATATGTGTATATATATTATAGAACAATAGTAATAAAAATTTTTTTTATTGGTTGGTGTAAACAAGTTTTGTAAACAATATAATGATACTAATGTTTGTGCAATTATTGTGTTGCATACAACGAGTGTATATATATACATTGCACCTTACTTTGGTCTCACAGGCCACATAAGTTACGTAAAAAAATAAAATAGTGAAAAAAACAAGAAACCTTCGAGAGGAAGTATAAACCAAAGTTTACCGGGTGAGCGGCATTCGTCGCTGTTGCCATACGCGGCTCATTTTTTGCCAACTTTACCGCTCTATATCTCGGTAAGAACTGATCGCAAATTTTTTTTGGGGGGATTTAAACAATCAGAAAAATAATCATAACATTTTGATAAGAAAAAATAAATCTTTTTTTTTTTAATATTTTGCGACATGAAATGACAGTTTCAGAAAGGGGTCTCCGACAGTCAAAGGGTTAAACTCGGTGAACAAGGTATATGGTTGGTAATAATAATAATAATAATTCGTAATAATAATGTACGTAATAATAATAATTAATAATAATAATAAGTAATAATAATAATAAGTAATAATAATAATCATCGCTCTGGAGTAGTTTAAATGTCAGTTACCAAACCTGTACAAAATACATGACATTTAAACCGCTCCAGAGTGATTATTATTTTTATGATTATTATTTTTTATAATAATACAGTGGACTCTCGGTTAACGAATACCCTGGAAATCGTACAATTATGTAAGTATAATATTGTAAGTGCATGTGGAAGTGTATTTTTGGGGGTCTGAAATAGACTAACCTACGTGACATTATTTCTTAAGGACGTAAATTCATTCGGTAATGGCACTTGAGCAGGCTTGTGGGATGAAGTTTTTTCGTTAACCGAGGGTCCACTGTAATAATAATAATCGGTGTCTCGTGGCAGCTTAACCCTTTGGGGGTCCAAGGGGGGTCTCTGAAACTCGTTCTCAGGGTCCACGAATTTAAAAAAAAAAAAAAAAAAATTTCTTATGGAATGATAGAGAATCTTTTTCCGATCATAACGCCACAAAAATTATGAAATTTGATAAAAAACTAACGGAATTATGCTTTCGCGAAGTTATCGGTAGCCATGACACTTACGCATCGGCGATTTCGCCCACTTTTAGCCCTATTTTCGGCACATTCCAATGTTTCAGTCTCCTAAAATTATAGCTATTTCGCTAGAACTCCATTTCTCCTATCGATTGAGTACAAGAAACCGCCTATTTACCAATTTCAACTACCCAAAATAGTGGTCAGAAAATGGCAATTTGGCCAATTTCACACAAATTTCAAACGATGCCAATTTCAAAATAGGATCCATAATAAACAAGACAGACATTCCTGGCACTAAAATAACATCTTCTCTGTTCATTAGTAACGTCTCCAGGCCCCTCTTACATTACTTTTGCTTTCCATTTTGAATAATTATTCTCACAAAAAAATAGAAGATTTATTGTTATGTATACAAGTGCATCATTGTAAAAATGGTATAAATAATATCAGAGCACTTGTGCATGAATATTAGACACGCCAGTTGATGTGTATTGGACGCATGGTGTGATTTGTTTACTCTTGAACATCGTCAAAAATCGAACATTTTCGCTACTTTGAGCTCAATTTCAAGGTACTTGTTATTGTCAAACCAATCAAATCATCTCTATTTCTGTAATATATCTTCCATTCTATCAAATAAGAACAAGAAAACGAGAATACAACAATAAATACCATACGAAAATAGACTGCAAAGTCGCTGTTTTAAACCAAAAACACGGTCAGAGTTTTTTTTTCCTCATTATGCACTGTGTGGTGCAGGAATTTTTTTATACTGCGCACACTGACCGCACAGACCCATTCTATCACATCTAGGCCTAACAGCCTGTTTCTGCTTGATTTGAGGGCGCTAGAATTTAGGCGTACTAGTACGTCAATAACCCCAGTTCGTAAGACGTACTAGTACGACCAAAACCCCGAAAGGGTTAATTAAGAAATGATTAAACTCGGTGAACAAGTTATGTCGATGGTAATAATTATTATAATAATAATAATAATTAATAACAATCTCTGGAGTGGTTTAAATGTCAGCTACCAAACCTGTTGAAGGGTGGGAGCCCGGCGCCCACTCTTCAATACCTCTATATATAATGTCAGTTTTTATTAATTTGAGCATCTTTACCATACTTCTATGTTATTAATGTTATACGTAATATTATTCTGGAAATGACAGAATTACGGAGGGCCTCCAGCAGCAACAGCCTGGTTGACCAGGCAAGCACCAGACGAGCCTGGCCCATGGCCGGGCTCAGAGAGTAGATAAACTCTCGAAACTCTTCAAAGGTAAAGGTATATCAAAGGAATAAATATGATAGATAACCCTTGTTGATAGTAATAATATAATTATACAATATTTTATAGTGTCGTGAGCTCACACCTCCACATTCTATGGTGATCCATGAGTGACTGAGACACTGCTAGCGCCTTCTTTCTCTCCGTAAAGCTCCGCCCACTGGGTGGAGCTTTAGAGAGATGGAGAGAGGGAGAAGGCATGAGCAGTGTCTCACTCATGGTTTGCCATGGAGTTCATGGCACTGTAAAACATTATACGTATAATTATACTATTACTATCAATAAAGTTTATCTAACTATTATATTTATTCCAGAATAATATTAGGTATAACATAAATAACGTAGAAGCATGATAAAGATGCCCAAATTAATAAAAACTGACATTATACAATGAACCCCTGAGTTTCGGTCACCTCGGAAATCAAACAATTATGTAAGTTTAATATTGAAAGTGCTTTTGTATGTGTATTATTGGGGGTCTGAAAGGACTAATCTAATTTACATTTTTCCTTAAGTGAACAAATTCGTTCGGTAATGGCACTTGAACAGCCTTCTGGAATGAATTATGACCGAAACTCGGAGGTCCACTGTATAGTGGTATTGAAGGGTGGGGAGGGATAAAAAAAAAATGACCGCGACCATTAAAGAAAACGTTACGGGCTATGCGCCGGAAGGATAACTATAGAAGATCACTCTTATCCTATGCAAAGACTGAGAAAGTGCAATTTTCTTGAAAAAAAAATTCCAAAGTAATCAGCTATATACACGCGTTTCCTGGAATATCTCGGAAGTAAGTCATTGACCTATTTCATGTTGTATTACCATTAATAATAAGCAGATTGAAAGGAATTTCGCAGTGTCAGGGGAACGCCTTCCACCTGAACAAAAAATTGATGGAAAAATAAATGATAAATAAATAAGCAGAGGATATTGAATAAGATTGTTTTTTCTGGATTTTAATAAAATTAAATAGAAATAAAAAAAATTATCCGTTGAGGTTCTGGTCTGTTGGTGAATCAGGAGTATGCAATGACAAGATGTTGGAGAAATGATGTTGGTCTCCTCAAGGTTGATGTTAAGACTGCGGAGTAGATGGTAAGTCTCCGGATGTTATTGTCTCCTGCGACCAAGAAGTTGGAGCACCACACTGCAGATGTCAAAAGGTGAGATTCCAAACACAACACCCTCTAAAGCTCGCAAGTTACAGAATTTGACTCGGAGGAGTTGACGTGAATTCCAGTAAGTCCAAGGGAATCTTGCTCACTCGTCTAGCGTCTATCCTGGGAAACCAGTCCAGGAGCAGAGCTGATGATAAAGAAAATATTCTTGTTACCATAGGCTTGTAAAACATTTAAGATAGAAAAAAGGTGTTCCATAATGGCCAAGTCACTACTGGTAACCGAAGAAAACATGGTAATCAAACAAAAGAAATACTCCTGGTAGTTCGCCTTACCTGATCCGGAGAAGAGTAATAATAATAATATAATAATATCTTTATTTACTACAAGTACATGTACATGGTATACAGGCCTAGCTGACATCAGTGACATACTACTATATAGAAAGTCCCTTGTTATGCTGAGCATTTCGGGCAGATTAGGTCAGTGTCCTAGGATGCGACTCACACCAGTCGACTAACACCCAGGTACCCATTTTACTGATGGGGAACATAGACAACAGGTGTAAAGAAACACGCCCAATGTTTCTGCCCTGGTTGGGAATCGAACCCAGGCCTTCGCCGTGTGAAGCGAGAGCTTTAGCCACCAGGCCACCAGTGAAGGTGAAGTGACTTTCCACTCCCCAACCGACACCAGGTAAGAGTCACACTACCAGGAGTAGAAAGTAAAAACCCTCAACAGACACCCGGGAACAATAGTTTTGCCCCAGCCCGCTAGATGGAAGTGTGGGCTGTAACTCATTAATGATACTCTCGGCTGACTGAAGAACCGTAACCCTATTTATACTACTTTTCCCTCACACGCAGCAAACATAAAACTGAATGTTTTAATTTTGGGTGGTGACACTTTTGAAGTGTCAGTAAGGGGTGATTCCTCGATTAGCGATGAAATCGTTTACCGACAGGGTCTTAGGCCCCTATCTCCGTCATTAAGTGAGGAGAGGCTGTATTCAGTATACTACTGTATAAACATTTAAAAATATACCAGAAATGTTATAAATGGGGCAAAGGTGACATTAAAACAATATCAAAGATGGTTGACACAAACCCTCTACCATTATAGAATGCTTCGCACTTAGCAACAAATTCGTTTACCGACGTGGTCTTAGGAACGGAACTCCGTCATTAAGTGAGGAGTGGCTGTATTAACTTTTGCAGATGACTTGATGAGGAAAATAGAAATAGTAAACGGTTGAAAAAGCTGCTTGTAGTAATATTTTTCATATTGAACTAGGTTGTTGGCACAAACCAAAGGTATTGTATATACAAATTTATTTGTGGTCTTACAATAACATGTACTTAAGTGTAGTTTTATTGATTTTGTTGCATAGCTTTATAGTAATCAATTTCTTATTTGAAATAATTTTTTCTTTAGTTCTAGGTCCACCTCGTTTGACCACATTTCTACGCTTAAATGCAAACATAAGCCGGCATATTGCTGAGGATGAATATGATTTAGCACAAATTTTGGCAATTAAGCGGGAACAACGGCGCCAACGAATGAAGTAAGTCTTGAAGTGGAGAGAATGATCCCTGTCATTAATAGAAGTTAAGTTTAAGTCTGTCTTGGTCATTGTTACTGATTATTATGCCCCAAATCATTAGGTAGAAGATATGTAGTACTAACAAGCTGATGAAATTACTTGCATGCATGTACACTAACTCCTTGTATGTATGGGGCTTCTTGCTTTATGATGGTTTGGCTTAGGATATTTCGACTTTACAATGGTACAATAGCAATTCACATTCAGTAGTCGTCAAACTATGAATTTTTATCTGTTCCTGGGTTAGCGATATGCAGCATCTATCCAGCCACTCTGTCTCTGTAACGATTGCCAGCATAAACACCTCATATTGTTTAGTATCATATGGTACGATGCTTTCTCTGTGTTTAACCAAACTTTCCCAAGCCCATTGTGTCTTCTAAATGCCCAAGTGTCTCCTGCTTCATTTAAGAAGAAAGAAGAAAGCAATTACTTTGGAGATGAATAATTACCCAGCATGAAGACAACAAGTCTGTAATGGCCTTAGCACATGACTTGGGCCTTTCCCAGTCGACGATCTCAGCTATCGTAAAAGATAAGAGGCGAATCAGTGAGGCAGTGAAGTCATCTGTATCCTTTAAATCTACTGTCGTCATGAAGAAAAGAGCTGGGCCAATTGATGATATGGAAAGATTGCTTGTCACATGGATGGAAGACCAGATACAAAAATGCATACCGCTAAGCTTACTAACGATACAGGCTAAGGCAAGGAACGTTTTTGATATGCTTAGAGAGGCTGATTACTCTTCATGTATGCAAACGTTTAGTGCAAGTCATGGATGGTTTCAGCATCTCAAAAGGTGTCATAATTTTCATAATATGAAGGTTAGTGGTGAGGCAGCAAGGGCCAATACTGAAGCTGCCAAAACTTTTAGGGAAGAGCTGCATAAGATAATTATTGATGAAACATTTTTACTGGAACAAATATTTAATGTCAATGAGATGAGTTTGTTCTGGAAGCGTATGCCTGAGTGTACCTACATTCATCAGGTGGCCAAAACAATGCCAGGATTTAAGGCATTCAAAGATGGTGTTATGTTGCTTCTGGGTGGAAATGTTGCTGGTTTTAAACTGAAGCTTTTCCTAATGTACCACTCCAAGAACCCCAGAGCATTCAAGATTGTGAGCAAGCATACACTTCCTGTCTACTATCACCATAAAAAGAAAGCCTGGATAACATTAGCATTGTTTGAAGACTGGTTGTTGAACGGTTTTATTCCCCAGGTGAAAGAATATTGTTGTCAAAACAACATACCCTTCAAGATTCTCTTTATTTTAGATAATTTTCCAGGACATCGACAGCATCTCAGTGACCTGCATACTGATGTAAAGACTGTGTTTATGCTGCCGAACACAACCACACTTATCCAACCAATAGATCAAGGTGCAATAGCTACATTCAAAGTGTACTATTTAAGCAACACATTCACTCAGGCTGTTGAAAGAACTGAATGCGGCTGAATGCTCCAAGAATTTTGGAAAGATTTTTAACATCCTTAACCCAATGGGGGTCCAAGGGGTCTCTCTGAAACTCGTTCTCAGGGTCCATGAATTTAAAAAAATTATTTTTTCTTATGGAATGATAGAGAATCTTTTTCTGATCATAACGCCACAAAAATTATGAAATTTGATCGAAAACTAACGGAATTATGCTTTCGCGAATTTAGTGGTAGCCATGACACGCATCGGCGATTTCGCCCACTTTGAGCCCTATTTTCGACACATTCCAATGTTTCAGTCTACTAAAAGTATAGCTATTTCACTAGAACTCCATTTCTTCTATCGACTGAGTGCAAGAAACCGCCTATTTACCAATTTCAACTACCCAAAATAGTGGTCAGAAAATGGCAATTTGGCCAATTTCACACAAATTTCAAACGATGCCAATATCAAAATAGGGTCCATAATAAACAAGGCAGACATTCCTGGCACTAAAATAACATCTTCTCTGTTCATTTGTCACGTCTCCAAGCCCCTCTTACATTACTTTTGCTTTCCATTTTGAATTTTTATTCTCACAAAAAATAGAAAGATTTACTGTTATGTATACAACTGCATCACTGTAAAAATGGTATAAATTATATCAGCGCACTTGTGCAAGAATATTACTCTCCAGTTGATGTGTATTGGACGCATGGTGTGATTTGTTTACTCCAGAACATCGGCCAAAATCGAACATTTTCGCTACTTTGCGTTCTGTTTCAATGTACTTGTCATCGTGAAACCAGTCAAAATTATCTCTATTTCTGTAATATATCATCTCTTCTATAAAATAAATAAATACCATACGAAAATAGACTGCAAAGTCGCTGTTTTAAACCAAAAACACGGTCAGAGTTTTTTTTCCTCATTATGCACTGTGTGGTGCAGGAATTTTTTTATACTGCGCACACTGACCGCACAGACCCATTCTATCACATCTAGGCCTAACAGCCTGTTTCTGCTTGATTTGAGGGCGCTAGAATTTAGGCGTACTAGTACGTCAATAACCACAGTGCGTAAAGCGTACTTGTACGACCATAACCCCGAAAGGGTTAATGCTGTCAGGACCATCGCTGCAGCATGGAGAGCAGTCACAATGTATGAATGGTATATGGAAGAAAGTTTTGAAGACGTTCCAAGGCTTTAACAAAGGTTCTGCTGTTGATGAAAGAAATAAGATTTTATTGCTTGTTCGAAAGCTAGAATTGGAAATGGATTAAGATCTTCATTAGCTTGTTGATACTTAGGCTGAAAAGCTTTCCAGTAAGGAGCTGATCAAACTGTAGGAAGCAAAAGTAAAGAAGCAGGGGCAGAGGAAGCAGAAGTTATACTTGACACACTAAGAAAGTTCACAATGAAAAATTGGCATAGGCATTTGCTTGTTTCAATAATGTTTAGTGCTCTAGTCGTTAAGTGAGGAGTGTCTGTATTTATAAATTTTGATAAACTGCCCTTAGCAAATGGATGAATACTTTTTTTTTTCAACAAACTGGTCGTATCCCACCGAGGCAGGGTGACCCAAAAAGAAAAACGAAAGTTTTTCTTTTTAAAATTAGTAATTTATACAGGAGGAGGGGTTACTAGCCCCTCGCTCCTGGCATTTCAGTCGCCTTTCACAACACGCATGGCTTATGGAGGAAGAATTTTTTCCATTTTTCCATGGAGAGAATGAATATGTATAGTACAAGTAATACAAGTGCAAAAAAAATCAAGGTTTGTTATTACGTTTGAACAAATAATTTATGTAATACAGCAACATGCACATGGTGATAGCAACTCTAAAATAGGCTGAGATGTTGGCATGCATGAAACTACGATACATAATACAGTCAACCCTCCATTATCGTGTATCTATGTTTTCGTGTGTTTCAGTTTTCGTGCAGTTTTTTCGGGGAAATTTTGCCTCCGTTTTCGGTGATTACCTCCGTTTTTGTGCTTGGTACGGAACCTGCCCACCAGTGCCCCGCACATACAAAGCCGCAAGACCGCCACCCACGCACCTCCCACGCACATTGTCACGCAGTGTAGCATTGTTTATGCTTGAGTGAACATCATCCCAGGAGTTCATACGAAACATTTATTAACAATTCATTGTTTTTGGCTCTTGATTATTGTGTGTGACTTCTAAATAAGCTACCATGGGCCCAAAGAAACTTCCTAGTGCCAATTCTTTGGTAAAGAAAGTGAGGAACACCATAGAACTGAAGAAAGAAATAATAGAAAAATATGATAGTGGTGTACGTATTGCCGAGCTCGCCAGGATATACAAGATGGCCCCAACAACCATCGGTTCCATTGTGGCTTAGAGAAAAGAAATCACTGAAGCTAATGTTGCGAAAGGGGTGAATACAATAACGAAACAGAGATCACAAACAATGGAAAATATGGAGTAATTGTTGTTGGTGTGGATAAACGAAAAACTGCTAGCGGGTGACAGTGTTGTGCAGTCATTAATTTGTGAAAAAGCAAGGCAGTTGCATACTGATCTTGTCAAGAAAATCCTGGAACCAGTGATGATGTTGATGAATTTAAGGCCAGCAAAGGCTGGTTTGAAAAATTCAAGAAGAGAAGTGGCATACAGTGTTGTAAGGCATGGTGAGGGTGCCAGTTCAGATAAACAAGGGGCCGAAATATTTGTGAGTGAGTTTAAAGAATATGTAGAGGCTGAAAATTTCAACCACCACCACCATTACCACCATCACCACCATTACCACCATCACTACCACCACCAGTACCACCAGTACCACCACTACCACCACCACCACGGCTTGGCATCCTTGGGTTAACCTAGTGACTTCCCCGGGGAATAAGCCACTCTGCTAGGCTTTCTTGGGTTATCCTGGTATCCTGTTAACCCTCTGGAAATAACAAACCAACAAGTGTTTAACCCTTAAACTG
>WNWK01058137.1:0-10540 GCA_009830355.1 Cherax destructor | reverse complement strand
GTGTATAAACTAGTGGGGCATTAAGCCAGGATATACGTAATATGTAAAGTTATACGTATAAACAGTACAAAGGTCGGATTAGTGAGAGGATCTGATTCGCTACCCCGACCAACCACATGTTAACTAACGCTCGGTCTCGTGGGCGTATAAGAGTGCACGGAAATTAACCTTCCTTGACTCGACGAGACAGCTAATACCATCGCGATCGAATCAGATCGCAGGAGGACGTCAACAACGGAACGACTCCCTCATCTAAAGCTAAGTACTCTGCTTGCGAATTTGTTATTGGCAATGATATTGTTACGCACAGTAGATGTACTTTAGCTAGTCAACGATCTACGATACACCGCTATGATGCTGTTAATTAGGTGAGTGATGGTCATGTTAACTTAACTGTGTGTTCTCTAACTCTTCTCCTGTTTGATCATTTGTTTAATAACCAATACAGTCCACTTAAATTTAAACATATCATAATTATAATAAATGATCTCAGATTTATTTATACTGGTCCAGAGTGCAGTGGGTTAACGAGAATATTGAAGGTACCCCTTGGGTGCGGCCAGGAGCGGGTAAAGTTCTCACATACCTTAAAGGGAATGACTGCGGTAAAATTATACGAGTCGGTCATCTCCCTGGGAGTCTGTTTATTGCTAGTGGCGGTGTCCCAGATAGACTTATCTCTCACAATTCCCCACAGACCATATGCCTGATCACATAATTTGCATTTAGTTAGTTTGATTGAGAGTGAAGCAAAGGATCTCGATAATTGTTATTATTATAGTAAAGGTGTACTAATGGAGAAAAGTACAAGTCAGTTGACAGCTGACAGTGATTCCACCACAGTCAAGCATCTTGTTGTTTTACCAGTTACATTTCGTGATCAAGCTCTTGATTTTGCTCACAATAGTCCCATAGGAGGACATTTGGGTGTCAGGAAGACACTAGGTAAACTGGCAAAACATTTCACTTGGCCGAGAATGAGGGACACTGATGCTGATCATGTGCGACGTTGCCACGTCTGTCAGGTGACAAGCAAACCAGCTCACTCGCCTCCACCTGCTCCTCTCATACCAATAATTGTAAATGGTGACCCATTCTCACGTCTTATCATAGATTGTGTTGGTCCTCTGCCTAGAACCAAGTTGGGGAACCAATACCTGTTTACAATAATGGACGCAGCTATACGCTATCCTGAAGCCATTCCTTTGAGAAAAATTAATGCTCGTGCTATTGTCAGGGCATTGATGAAATTTTTCTCCCAGGTTGGATTGCCTCGAGAGATACAGTCGGATCAGGGATCCAACTTCACCTCTAAGATCTTTCGAGAAGCATTATCCCACCTAGGAATAAAATCAGTACTTTCTACCAGTTACCATCCTCAGTCACAAGGTGCTCTAGAGAGATTTCATCAGACACTGAAGTGTATGATGAGAGACTATTGTGAACATTTTTCTAGAGACTGGGATGAGGGTGTACCTTTTCTTCTGTTCGCTATAAGGGAAAGTGAGCAAGAAAGTCTAGGATTTAGTCCGTTTGAGCAAATATACGGACACCAAGTGCGTGGTCCTCTTGCTGTGTTGAAAGACGTGTGGACAGGAAAATCTAATCCATCATTAAGTACATCACCTTCATTAATGCAGAAGCATTTAACTGCTGCTCGAGAGCTTGCTTTGAAAAACCTAGTTTCAGCTCAGGCTAGGATGAAACAACAGTATGACAAGTGTGCTGTCTCTCGCTCTTTTAAACCAGGAGATAAGGTGATGGCACAGAAATTAGTACCAGGTCATGCTCTACAAGCCAGGTATGATGGTCCCCTGGAAGTAGTGAAGAAGCTTAGTGACGTAAATTACCTAGTACGCACGCCTGGGAAGAGAAAATCCAATCATGTGTACCACATTAATCAGCTCAAGGCATACTACGCTAGCCCTATACCTACTGCTTCTCCTCTTCCTAGGACACAAGAAGAAAACTTCAGTCTGCCTGACATCTCTTGAGGTATAGAGGTGCGGTTAGAAAATTCAGTGACACTACAATCACTAGATAATTTTCTAAGTAACCTTGATGCTGATAAAGCAAGTAATGTTAAGAACATGATTTTGCAATACCCTGAATTGTTTAGTGATGTTCATAAACGATGCACTCTGGGAATACATGACGTTGATGTACAGGGAGCATCACCTATTAAACAATCACCATATAGAATGAGTCCAACGAAACATAGAGCGTTGAGAGAAGAAGTTGACTTTTTGTTATCTCATGGACTTATTGAACGCAGTAAAAAATGTATATTTTCCATTTTCTATAATTGTATATTGCTGATATTCTCAAATGCTATGTTTGCGGCTTTCACAGAGACCCACATAAGAGATCACTTGGACAATGAAATATGGATCCTGGGCTACAACCTATACAGGTGTGACAGAGTGAACAGGCAAAAAGGGGGGGGTTGGCCTGTATATCACAGAGTCACTTATATGTTCAGAACTACTAAATGCCTCAAATGATGTAGTTGAAGTATTAGCAATAAAGGTCGAGAATCAAAACCTGGTCATCGTGGTTGTCTACAAGCCCCCGGATGCAACGTCCCAACAATTCCAGGAACAGCTTCTGAAAATTGACCACTGTCTGGAAAATCTTCCAGCTCCTGCCCCCAACATCTTGCTACTGGGGGATTTCAACCTCAGGCACCTAAAATGGAGGAACATTGCAAACAATGTGGTAGCAGAGATAACACCAGGAGGCAGCTCAGATGAAAATTCACACATGCATGAACTTTTAAATCTCTGCACCAAGTTCACCTTAAACCAGCAAATAGTAGAGCCCACAAGATTAGAGAATACGCTGGACCTCATCTTCACCAACAATGATGATCTGATACGAAATGTCATCATATCAAAAACAATATACTCAGATTACAACATAATAGAGGTCCAGACATGCATGCGGGGAGCCCCAGATCAACAAAATGTGATCAACCGTGAGGGAGCTTTCTCCAAATTCAACTTCAATAACAAAAACATAAGGTGGGACCAAGTAAACCAAGTCCTAAATGATATAAACTGGGAAGATTGCCTAAGCATCACGGATCCCAACCTATGTCTAGAACAAATTAACTCTGTGGTACTTGAGGTTTGCTCAAGGCAAATTCCCTTAAGGAAAAGGAGGAGAAGATGCAAACTAGAAAGAGAGAGGCGCTCCCTATACAGGCGAAAGCAAAGAATAACGGAGCGGCTACAGGAGGCCAATATCTCTGAAATACGTAGGGAGACACTAGTCAGAGAAATAGCAAACATCGAATTAAAACTAAAGAAATCTTACAGGAATCAAGAGACACGGGAAGAACTAAAAGCCATAAATGAAATTGAAAGAAACCCTAAGTATTTCTTTTCCTATGCAAAATCAAAGTCGAGAACAACAACCAGTATTGGGCCCCTACTTAAACGGGATGGGTCCTACACAGATGACAGCAAGGAAATGATTTTTTATGAGAGTGCCACAGAACTTGACAGACGCATGCCTTTCTGACATCACCACGACGCCAAATGACTTCGAAAAGGAAATAAATGACATGCCCATGCACTCCGCTCCAGGCCCACACTCAGGGAACTCCGTGTTCATCAAGAACTGCAAGAAGCCCCTATCACATGCTTTTAACATCCTATGGAGAGGGAGCATGGACACTAAGATCGTCCCACAGCTACTAAAAACAACAGACATAGCCCCGCTCCACAAAGGGGGCAGTAAAGCAATAGCAAAGAACTACAGACCAATTGCGCTAACGTCCCATATCATAAAAATCTTTGAAAGGGTTCTAAGAAGCAAGATCGCCACCCATCTTGATACCCATCAATTGCACAACCCAGGACAGCATGGGTTTAGAGCAGGCCGCTCCTGTCTGTCCCAACTACTGGACCACTATGACAAGGTCCTGGATGCTCTAGAAGATAAACAGAATGCAGATGTTATATACACAGATTTTGCAAAAGCCTTTGACAAGTGTGACCATGGTGTAATAGCACACAAAATGCGTGATAAAGAAATAACAGGAAAAGTTGGTAGATGGATCTATAATTTCCTAACATGTAGAACACAAAGAGTAGTAGTCAACAGAGTAAAGTCTGAGGCAGCTACTGTGAAAAGCTCTGTTCCACAAGGCACAGTACTTGCTCCCATCCTATTCCTCATCCTCATATCAGACATTGACAGGGATATAAGCCACAGTGCTGTGTCTTCCTTTGCAGATGACACCCGAATCTGTATGACAGTGTCCACCGTTGAAGACACTGAAAGACTCCAAGCTGACATAAACCAAATCTTTAAAAGGGCTGCAGAAAACAATATGAAGTTCAATGATGAGAAATTTCAATTACTCAGATACGGAAAACGTGAAGAAATTAAAATCTCATCAGAGTACAAAACTAATTCCAACCACACAATAGAGCGAAAAACTAATGTCAAAGACCTCTGAGTGATCATGTCAGAGGATCTCACCTTCAAGGACCATAACAATGTAGCAATTGCATCTGCTCGAAAAATGACAGGATGGATAATGAGAACCTTCAAAACCAGGGATGCCAAGCTCATGTTGACATTTTACAGATCGCTTGTTCTATCTAGGCTGGAATATTGCTGCACACTAACTGCACCTTTCAAGGCAGGTGAAATTGCTGACCTTGAAAATGTGCAGAGAACCTTCACCGCACGCATAAGTGCGATAAACCACCTCAACTACTGGGAACACTTGAAGTTCCTAAACCTGTACTCTCTAGAACGCAGGTGGGAGAGATACATTATTATATACACATGGAAAATTCTCGAGGGCTTAGTACCAAACTTGCACACAAAAATCACTCCCTACGAAAGCAAAAGACTCGGCAGGTGATGTAACATCCCCCCAATGAAGAGCAGGGGTGCTACTAGCACGTTGAGGGACTACACAATAAGTGTCAGGGGCCCAAGATTGTTCAACTGCCTCCCAGCATACATCAGGGGGATTACCAACAAACCCCTGGCTGTCTTCAAGCAGGCACTGGACAGGCACCTCAAGTCGGTACCTGATCAGCCGGGCTGTGGTTCGTACGTTGGACTGCGTGCGGCCAGCAGTAACAGCCTGGTTGATCAGGCTCTGGTCCAACAGGAGGCCTGGCCACAGACCGGGCCGCGGGGGCGTTGACCCCTGGAATTCTCTCTAGGTAGACTCCAGATAATAGCTAAATCGTTAATATCTTGCTTTATATTATTATTGGACTTATATTTGACATTATTTGACTTAGCTTTTGTAATAGGTAGGATGTAACATTATAAATTGTGCTCATGTTTGTAGTAACTGTCTTGGAGTTGGCAAACTACCGATCATGACACTACGCTTGTTATGTTGCCGGCGTCTAGTTGCTGGGAGGAGTCATGTGATTCCACCTGAGATGGGTGGCTGCTTCTCCTTGCTCCAGAGCACTACGCAGCTGGACATCGTTGAGTCAACACCTCTTTCCTGTCTCTGCTTGTTTTCTCGCTATTTAGACTCTGTTTGGGTAGAGTATGTATTCGGTGGTGAGACGAAACATACTTCTCAGGACTCTGTGTAACTCTACCTGGAGTCTACCTGGAGAGAATTCCAGGGGTCAACGCCCCCGCGGCCCAGTCTGTGACCAGGCCTCCTGTTGGACCAGAGCCTGATCAACCACGCTGTTACTGCTGGCCGCACGCAGTGCAACGTACGAATTACAGCCTGGCTGGTCAGGTACCGACTTTAGGTGCCTGTCCAGTGCCTGCTTGAAGACAGACAGGGGTTTGTTGGTAATCCCCCTGATGTATGCTGGGAGGCAGTTGAACAATCTGTTCACAGAGGATAGACTAGACAGTGATTTTCGACATTTTTCTGGGTTGTGTGTCACATTGACACTCTGAGATAACTCAGGTCTCTAGCTACAGCTCCTGACCTAATTCGATAAGGGCTCTGGTGGTCTGGTGGCTAAAGCTCTCGCTTCACACGATACTGCATGTTTACTCGACTCTGCAGGGTAAGGAGTGAATGTGGCAAGTTCTTTCTGACATACATCACACAACAGTTGGTTGACCTTAAGTTATAAGCTGCATATCCAGACAGCTTTGGTGGAGGTACTCCTTCTTTCAGTCTACATTCCTGCAAACAGATGACATCAATATTCTTGGTTGCACTAATATGATGTAAGTCAGGCAACCGCTTCCTAATAGAAGCAATGTTCCATGAAAAAATTTGTAATCTATCCATTGTAGTGAGTTATTACAATCTCTTGTTCATAAGATGGTAAGACTACATGTATTATGCTTTGAACATGCAGTATCATGGTGTCAGAGTATACGCAGGCGACTTTTCCATAAACATCTTTAACCTTTATGCCCCAGCAAACCAGCTTCGACCTGATGCTTTACCAGATCGCATCAATAGTGAACCTACCCTCATACTTGGAGATTTTAATGCCAGACATAAGAATATTGGTGGGTCTATAACAAACACCAATGGAACTAAACTAGTCAAATTTCTAAATGAGCATGATAATGTTCGTATTGTAGGCACTATTGAGCCCACTCACATATATGGAGGCATACTAGATCTGTGCCTTGGATTTAATACGTCATATACGATGCATGACTCTGTTATAGTTGATGATCTTCTATCTGATCACTTCCCAAGACTCACAACTGTCAATCTTGATCATATCTCAAGCAACCAAGGAGCTAAATACAGAAGGAGGAAACTTATTCTCAACCCAGAACACAGAGAAAACTTTATTAACCACTTGGATCAATGGTATAAAGATTATGAGCCCACTGGCACACAAAAATTCAATGATGATCTAGTTACAGCTATTGAGACTGTACTCACAGATCAAGTGGGCAGGAAAAGACAACATAAACCTTCCACTAGAAATGACAATAAAAACCAATGTAAATATTATAATGACCCACAGCTACACATGCAGCTAGGAGGATTGGTAAAGCATACCGTGAGTGTAGAACCCCAGACCTTCTCAGAACATTCCAAGCTTCACTAACAAATGCAAGAAATAGAAAGCAAGAACTTAGGCAACAGGAATGGGAACAATTCGTTAATGGATTAAATAGGTCTACCCTTTAAGTCTGGCATGGAAAGGTATAAATAAAATAACCAGGAAAAAGACTGGCAATGTTGCTCATCCCTTTCCACTTGAAAAAGCAAATGACCTCATAAATGACTGGTCCAAAATCTCCAGGCATGAAAACCTGCCATCTCATATTAGAGAAAACTTAGAGAGTGCTTCTGAAGAAATGTTTGAACTGATTAATTTTATGAGCCAAAATATTGATGAGAGTGATTGCCTCTTCACAGAGTATGAATTAGATAACGCATTAACCAAAGGTCGATCAACTGCTCCTGGAGAGGATGGTATAACCTATGATATTCTCAGAACTTTAAGGCACGTGCCTAATAATCCTTTGTTGGCACTGTATAATACCAGTTACATTGAGGGAGTTCTTCCTACTTCCTGGACCAATAGTCTCATTGTGCCTATCCCTAAGCCCCAACAGCCTGATACATTTAGACCGATCTCCTTAACTAGCTGTCTTTGTAAAATTTTTGAAAGAATGATACTTAACAGACTGTACTATAGAATCAGACACCAACTCTCCCCTCCCTCTATGGGTTCATGAAAGGTAAGAGTGTGCAGAATTGTATCTCCACCTTTCTCACCTCACACACCTCTACTAGTTTTACCACATTTCTTGATCTAAAATCTGCATTTGATATCTGAACAGAACTGTTATACTACATGAACTAGCCAAAATGAATATTGGTGGTAGCCTACTCTGCTGGATAATAGGATACCTGTCAAACAGAGTATCCTCTGTCCTCTACCAAGGCTTTAGAAGCGAGTCTAAAGAAATGTCCCTAGGTACACCACAGGGAGGAGTTCTCAGTCCCATGCTATTTAATATTCTGATTAATGCCCTCCTAAATGCTCTTCCTGCCTCACCTAAACATATAGCTATAAGCTATGCTGATGACATCATGATCCATACAACAGGGCATAAAAGATGAGTTCCGTTCTTAATGAAGTTCAAGCAATTTGTAATCGACTAGGCCTCATAATATCTTCCTCTAAAACAAAGATATTAACAAGCAAACGACATCCCCACCCATCTATTTGCAGGGTGAAAACATTAGCTACGTTAAAACTTACAGATATCTTGGTGTAGATGTACCCTTTACCAAATCTACTATACCACAACTAAATAAAAATGCAAAGATAGACTAAATGCTCTTAAAGCTGTTGCTGGATACAACCCCAACTATGGTGCTAATGTGAGAATCGCGAGAATGATGTACATAGCCTATATTAGGTCCTTAATTGATTATGCTGCTCCCATGTTGATATTAGCTCGAGAAAGTTCTCTCCGATCCTTGGAGTTAATGCAAAATGAAGCTCTCAGAATTATTCTTGGCTGTCCCAAATCTACAAAGGTTCTTAATATGAGGAAGGAGCTTGGTATTACTAGTATCAGTGATAGGATTGTTGAGATTAACACTGTACTTGGTATTAGATTGTTAAGAAATGAACCAGACACTGTCACAATGAATCTTACTAAATGTCTAGAAGTAAATACTCACAGATCTAAATGGATTGTGAAAACATGCAATTACATTAAGTTTTACAACCTGCATGAATTGTATCACTGTAGGCAACAAGAGCATTTCACCCCTCCATGGAAGATGTGTTCATTTAATATCACATACCTGCAAGTCCCTCCCAAGAAGCTCATTGCTAGTAATCCCTTCCTTAAATCACTTGTTAAAGCAACTGCTCAAGAAGAAATTTATCGCCTAGCTGGTAGTAATAAGTTATCTCAAGTTATATACACTGATGGATCTAAACAGGAGTCTTCTGGCAGGGCTGCATCTGCTCTGGTCTTTATTATGCACCCCATACCCATCCTGTGGGCGGTAGTCAAAAGATTACAGAGGTACATAATGGGTCCAGGGACTGGACCTCAAAGTTTGATAGCTGAGCAAGTTACAAAGGTAATGAACTCAGATAGTCACAATCATGACAAGTTACAAAGGTATTTGCAGATTACAGAGGTATATATAGGGTCCAGAGACTGGGCCCCAAAGTTTTGATAGCTGAACAAGGTACAATGGTAATTAATTCACTAGTTACAAGGTAATGAATCATGTAAGTAAATTTACTTACGTCTGTACATATTTGCACTCATGAACAAATTATAAAGCAATGAGCAATCTATTAGTCTACACCCAGCCACAACTGTAATGAGTTATTGGTGCAAATTTTAATTGTTGGGTCACACACACACACATATACATATACACATACATATATACACACACACATACACACACATACATGTATATACATACACACATACACATATACATACGGGGCCAGGAGCTGAGTCTCAACCCCTGCAACCACAATTAGGTGAGTACACACACACACACGCGTGTCAATGCTTTATTTACAGGGAGCAAAGTCAGGGTATTTTTCCAGAATGGTCTGTAATATACCACTGTGGATAAAATACTTTGACATATCTTGAACATTTCTGAATGAGTAGTCTCTGAATTCATTAATTTTATCGCACTCCAGTACATAATGACGCAGGGTGTGACAATAATCCAACTGGCAAAGTTTACAGCTTGTTTGGTCTACATCTGGTGGTGGTGATTTAACCTGCCAAAGATACTTGTAACCCAGCCGGAGGCGGCCGGTAGTGACATCCAAGAGTCTGCTTATTTTGTTGGATGCACCATAGACATGTGGCTCCTCCTGCATGATAGAATGATGATAGATGGACTGACTGGTGTCAAACTCCCTGAGTCTTAAGTCAATAAAATTCAGTTGAAGTTCTTTTCGTATTATTGTTCTCAAACTGCTAACTGACAAGCCAAGATTGTAATCTACCCCCTCTTTGAAAGCATAAAACTTAGCCAATTTATCAGTTCTATCATGCATCTGAAGACCAATGTGAGATGGAATCCACAGCATGTGCACTCTGACTCTACTATCCACAATCCTACCATACCTGTGCCTGGCTTCTGACACGAGCATGCTACAAGTTATACTTGATGAGTTGAGAGCATTTATGGATGACAGAGAATCAGTTACAATTAGAGAGTTTTTTTATTTTTTTATTTAAAAGACATTATACATACACACAAATCAATATGACTTTATAACCAGTACAGGATATTACAATAATACAACCAAACACCCATGTGTATAAACACACATGAATCTCGGCTTCAAAATTCCAAGTAAAAAGGAGAATACAATGAAACCCAAATACAATGCAACATACTGACAATAAAGCACAAGACAATATAAAAATACATATCATTGGCATCATGAACAGTTTTAACTGCCAGTAAGAACAACACGTAATTTATTTAGCATCATAATCGATAATTATAAAAAAATGACCCCCCCCCTTCACCCTCACCTACCCTAAAATAAATCTGCACATTAAATGTGCCTATTCCCATAACAATCATGAGCATTTTTTT
>WNWK01058136.1:0-10540 GCA_009830355.1 Cherax destructor | reverse complement strand
TGGGGGCAGACATTTAAGAGAAAATAGCATAGTTTGTACAGCATCTTAAACCTTTATTTCTGCATTTTCCGGAAAAGGCGGTTCCAGAACTTTGGCCAAGAGTCATTTTCTTTCCACAAATAGCTTGAAATTGAACCGAGATTGTTGATGCACTTTGACATCATAAAACGCCCCGGGGAGCATCATCTTGACTACATATTTTAAAACTTGCACATCTGTTCGATGCTCAATTGTTTCCAAGTTTGTTATAATTTGAGGAAGGTTAGCGAATCAAATGCCTCTCCAGAGGAGGGCTCACCTGACTTAGTTCTTCTTTTTTAAAATAAAAATTTTCCCAGGTTTGGTGCTCAGAATTTTTCATCATTCATTGCGGGGGGGTCCGAAAGAATGATGAGGTAGTCACGTCACAGGCACCAAAAAGAGCACTGATTTAACCAAAGTACCGTTAAGGTTATCTTATAGGAAAGTAATAATGGCTTTTTTCAAAGTAGTTTATAGTATGATTATTTAGTTTTGGGTGAGTAGGTTTTTGAGTTGAGCTTTGGTAAGACCGGGGTTCATTTACAGGTATCGGGTTAAGAAGGGTTCACTTACAGGATCGGGGTGTAAGACCGGGTTCACTTAATGTATCTGGTGAAGACCAGGGTTCACTTACAGGATCGGGTGTAAGACGGGGTTTCATTTCAGGTATCTGGGTAAAAAGGGGTTCACTTACAGGTATCTGGTGTAAGACGGGGTTCCAGTTCAATAACATTTCCCAATTATTACATGTACTTATTTAACTCAGGTTACTACTCATATTTACTTAGTTAGAAGTCTAACATAAACATTCAGACTTTTGTAGGGGTGTTTAAAGGTACAATAATGGATTCAAGAAAAGGGCTACACCTAATCACAAATTACAAAGATGAGAATAAAGAGAGGAAAACATAGGTAATATTGATCACAAAATTTTTCAATGATAACTTAATCTGAAAAAGATAACAGACAATGATGGGAGGACAACCCCCCACACCCAACCCAAATTAATATATACTATACACATACACGGACATATACATACATACATAATATAAACACATACACACACAGATACACATATACATACACACAAAAAAATTAAACTATGTTGAAAATGACAATGAGATAAATCACTGTCCGACTTCTTTGGGCCATCCTAGGTAACTCACACGTTACTATGTATGCATACATTTATGTAAGTGTGGATGTTTGTTCAGTTGTACTGAATGAACCGGTACCACATGATAGCATCCTTAGGTCTCTTCTATATCCGAGAAACACCGACGAGATGAGTAGCATTTTGTCCATGAAGCTTGAGTAGGAGTCAGCTGATGTTGTTTACACCAGCCAGGTGGCCCTGGCAGCGCCACCGTCGCCGCCACTACAACTAGGACTTTTAAAGCTGGGCGGCAGGGGTGTTGTTGTCTTCAGTTCTGTAGCGCCCCAGGAGGATCAACTGGCTTTACACACAATTTAAGATGTATTAAATTGTAGGGAGGAGTGAGAGAAAGCAGAACACTGCAATTGATTTGCTGAGGAAAGGGCAGGAGGGGGGTTGTAGTGGGGCACTGGGGCGGGCAGGGTGGGTGCGTTGTAGGTTTTGGGATGTGGAATGAGCTAGCCTCGGCTTTAACACCTTTACTCCACCTCAACGGTTCAAGAGTAAAAAGGAGAGTTTAGCTGTGAAGGCAGGAACACTCATTCCATCGTAATATAATAACCACTACCAGCACACTGGCGCCTTCTGGCTACCCACCTTCTCAGCCAGCCACAAAGGCTTATTGGTATGGTCACACACCCTGGTTCAGCGAAATCCGCCTTTACTGGATGCTGTTTTAAAGGCGGTAAAAGATACAGGAGAATAGCAGGGGTAACAGAGCACGCACATTCACCTCTTTCACATAGTCAATATGGGTGAAAGTCTCAAGCAGGTGATGCAGTGCCTCCAAGGTCACTGACTGAGCCAGACTTCTCAAGAGTTACCAACCACTGCAATACTTGTACAAATAGTTACTCACCCAAACTTCAGAACTTTACACACTTGTGCAGGCACGTATGCACACAGGAGACACATTCTTAAGAAGGGTGGGTGAGAAATCGTGGAGGCTGGCGCGGACGGACAGGGGCACTCAGGCACGTATGTGGGCAGGCAGGCAAGATCCGCCTCTAGACCATAGGTAAATAGAGGCGAATGGCTGAGTTCTAAATAGAGGAAGGAGGGGAGGAGGCAGGCGAGGGGAAGTGAAGATAGGCCTTTGTAAGGGGTTGGGAGCAGTAGGATTGAATACTATGTTTGTTTGGTTCAGTCATTTATAATTGTAATAATAATAATAATAATAATTTTTATTTCAATGCATGTTACAAGTGTACAATGTTATTGGTAGTTACAAATATAATACAAATATAAAACTGTAATGCAAGGAGAGCCACTGGCATGCCATGGCATTAGGGGCAGTTTATTCCAGAGACTTATTCACTAAGTACTTAATGCTAAAGAAATTGATTGAGTTTATTCTAGTTCTATATTATTTAAATTATTAAATGGTTATACATACTATTTAAAGACAATACAAGAGAAATTGGTTGAGTTTAATCTAGTTGTAGAATTTATTTCAAATTACAGTATGTTGATGCTATACTAGTATAATAACAATACTAGAAATAGTTTTAGAGTTTCATCTAGGTATATATTTTATTTCGAATTAAGAAAATGATGATACTATAAGATTTTAAATGACAATATGATGATATGAGATTGCAACACGTGTTAAGGGGGATGAACATATCAAAATGAGATCTTCTTAAAAAATAATATTGGGTTTGGAAGTTTGTTACAGTATGAGTATTTAGTATAGGGTGAGTAGGTGACTTTTTGAGAAGAGTCTTGAATTGATTTTCCGACAAGGTTAACTTGATATTTACTGGAATGAATTCCAGATTTTGGGGCCCTTTATGGCAAGAATTTTTACATTGGTTAGTATGGACCGGTATGTCAAATATGATCTGTGTCTTGGTCATGTTTGGGACCTATTAAAGTTGTTGAGGAGAATTCTGAGCGCAGGGTTAATATTAGCATGTAGAGTTTTATGTATGTAGAAGGCACATGAATAGGTATGAATATTTTTATGGTGAGTAGTTTTAAGGTTCTGAATATAGGTGGAGTATGCTGTCTAGAGGGAATTGTTATCATCCTGACTGCAGCCTTTTGCTGGGCTATGAGTGGTCTAAGGTGATTTAATGTTGTTGAGCCCCATGCACAGATTCCATAGGTGAGATAAGGGTAGATAAGAGAATGATATAGTGCAATGAGAGCTGGTTGACAATAATAGCGTATCTTAGATAATATACCTACTGTCCTTGAGATTTTCTTGGAAATTTGTTGTATGTGTGTTTGGAATTTAAGACTACTGTCAAGGTGGATTCCTAGGAATTTTCCTCTGTGAGTCTTGTGATGGGTGAACCATTTAGCGTTATGTTAAGTGGAACATTTGTAGCTTTGTTTCCAAACTGAATGTAGTAGGTCTTGTCCGTATTGAGAGTAAGCTTGTTTGTCATCATCCATGTTGATATTTTCTGTAATTCGGCATTAACAGTGTTGGCCAGTATAACTGGATTTGGGTGAGAGAAGAATATGTTGTGTCATCTGCAAACAAAAAGGGTTTGAGGGAGTTGTGATGCATTCGGTAGGTCATTTTGTAAATGAGGAATAGAGGGCCCCAGGACACTACCTTGAGGGACACCGACTGTAATTTGTTGTGTGGAAGAGTTCTCTCCATTTGTGTTCACGTACTGATTCTGTTGCTAAGGTACGACTTTAGGTAGTTGAGGGGTGCCTCAATACCATAGTGCGCTAGTTTTGTGAGCAATAAATCATGGTCGACTGTATCAAATGCTTTGGTAGGTCTATGAAGATTCCCAGCGGAACCTCTTCTTCTCAAGTGCGGTGTATATTAACTCTAACATGTGTGTTATAGCATCGTTTGTGCCTTGTTGGTCCTGAATCCAAATTGACAGGGGTTTAGTACATTGTGTGAGACGAGGTAGGAATAGATCTGTTTATGAATTAATTTTTCGAAGATTTTAAAGCAGTGGTAAATTTGAGATTGGTCTGTAATTGTTCGTCTTTGGTCACCTCCTTTGTGGATCGGGTGACCCAGCTATTTTGAGAATTGATGGAAGGTTTAAGATTCAATGGATTTATTGAATAATGCTGCTATAATTGGTGACAGACATGTGTAGCTTTTTTGTACATAAAGGGTGGTAAGCTGTTTATGTCTCCTGCTTTGTTTTTAAGGGTGTTGATTAGTGTGAGACTTCAATTGAGTTGGTAGGAGCTAGGAATAGTGTATCTGGGTAGGTGTTGGTGAGGTAGTCTGTTGGACGAGTGTTCGAGCTTGGGATCCTACTGCTAGATTCTTTCCTATGGTGGAGAAGAAAACATTGTCTGTTTGCTGTCTCAATTGGTGAGAGTAGGGGTTCGTCTGTTTTTGATAATTTGATGGTATTGTTCGTGGATATCTTTTTATTTCCTAGAATTGTAGATAGGGTTTTCCAGGTCTTTTCATATCACCTTTACGGTCTGGAGTCTGTTCTCATAATACAATTTTTGGACCTTCTTATCAGGCTAGTAAGGATTGATGAGTGGGTTTGGATTGTTCTCTGGTTATTAGACCCTTCTATACTGTTTTTCATATTGGTGCCTTTTATTTATGGATTTAAGGATGCTGGGTGTTAGCCAGGATTGTTAAGCTCTTAGCTGTGATCTGTTTAGTTTTTTCGGGCAATGTCTGTTATAGAGGTTATGTGTTTTTTAAGAAAGTTCTTGATGCATTCATTAATATCTGAGTGTGTTTCAATTGTTAAGCCAGTCAATGTTCGTCATAGCTGATATAAAATTATTAACAGCAGACTATTATGTAGTCTGAAGGTAACTTTTGCAATTTCGGCAGAATGCCTAGGTTAGTTATGAGAAAGGTAGGGTAGTGGTCTGTGGTGTTTCTGTGATTATGCCTGATTTTTGAGGAGATATTGTGTTAGTCCAGATGTGGTCTAGTAACGAGGTACTATTATCAGAGATTCTTGTAGGTTTTGATATTGTTGGTAGTAATAAGCAGTTGCTCAAGTGTTTGTGAATTCAGTTACCTGCGGGTCTTGGTCATGAGAGATTTATGTGAAATCTCCTGTGAGCAGCAAATGATCTTTGTTAAGGCGTGAATCGATTATCAGGTTTCCTAGTTTTTCACAAAGTGGCGGATGTTTGACTGTGGTAATCTGTAGATGTTTATCACTGTGAGGGTTTTGTGTTGTTATTGTTGTTGTTGTTATGGAGCGGCCTTGGAGAGTACATTGTTATGGTTACTCCGCCAATAACCTACAACCACTACAGTGGCGACGAGGATGGGATCATCAGAGCCAAGGATAGTGGGCCAATGTGGCCTGGAAGTAGTAGGGATATTGCCACCGAGGACATTGCAGCAGAACGGTGATACAGCAGCAACAAGTGGCAGCATGGCAGCATCACACGAAGGGTTTGGGAAACCCTTTTTGACCCACGTAAGATTTCTTTGGAGCTCTGGCTGCTTGTTGGAAGCCAATTTCGCTCACTTAGGAATTAAAGAGCAAGATAACAAGAGGAATTTTTGCTAGTGTCCCTGGGATCAGAAACTTACAGTGTTTTAGGTAATGTGTGCACCAGAATTACCACACACGGCGTTACACGACTTGGGAGCGGCACTGAAAAATTATTATGCAGTGAAACCAGCCTACCACCGCAGTTTGTTGGCTTTTCAGCAAAGGAAGAAACGACAGGGTGAGTCCTTGATGAATTATATACAGATTTAAAAGCATTGGCTGTGAACTGTACCTTTGGGGACAATTTGACCCCAGAGTGAGGGACCAGTTGTTTATGGCGGTGGTGGATGAAGTATATTTTCGTCACCTAGTTGCAGAAAATTTGGATTTGCAAAGTGTGCAGTCTGCAAAACTATTTGACAAACTTTTGAACTTGGAACAGGCATTTGTTACAGATCAGAACTCTGTCCCAGGTACAAGTGATTAATGCTGTGAAATAAACATTGTGGGTTCCAGCACAGTTGTAGTACTTGTAGGTTTAAAGACTTTTCTGTAATAAGTGTCATAAGAAAGGCCACTTGAGAAGAGTGTAGAGAGAAATCGTCAAAAGTGTCTCCTAAGGCTGTATCAAATTGAGTATTGACAAAAACAGGACAGCAAGGACACAGCAGTCACCTAAATATCCTAGAACAAAGTCAATTAAGGTGCTGGATGGCGGTGATAGTTCAGAGGATGAGGAAGTGATGAGCTTATATGCCTTAGAGGATAGAGTGTTTTCCATGAAGGCAGAGAAATATGGGTTTATATTAACAATCAAGAGGTACCTTTTGAGATTGACAGTGGGGCGTCCATCTCGACTTTATCCAAAGACTGTAGAGGCAGTAAAGGGGACATTGAGCCATGTTCTAGAGGGTAAATGCATATGATAATTGGAAAATAAACCTTCTGGGACAGGTGGTTTTGCTGGTAAGATATAATAACTTAGAGGTGTCACAAGTGTTTTATGTAGTGAAACCATAATAGTAACTTGTGTTGGAAAGACCTCATGAAAAAGGTAGAGATTTACCTTGCTGGATTGGATGAATCTACCAAAATTAACAAACTAGACAGTGCTGAAGAAATGTTAGATAATTTTAGGGGAGATTCTAGTAAACCTATCTCCAGCTTTGTGCAAAATTCATGTGAAAAGTGATGTGTTCCTAAGTTTGGAAAGACGGCCAGTACCATTTTTTCACAAAGAGAGATTGAGAAAGAATTAGAAAATGAGTGCAGAAAGGCATTATTGAGCCTATTTCGCATAGTGAATGGTCTGTACCTATTGTCCCAGTATTAAAGGCTGACTCTAAGTCTATGAGAATATGAGGGGTTTTAAATATGTAAATCAAAACATTCATTGTGAAAGATATCCTTTACCCAGGATTGAGGAATTATTGTCTGTAGTGGGTAAAGGTAAAATATTTACAAAATTAGATTTGAAGGATGCTTATTTACAGATACCTGTAGATGAGAGGAGCCAACATCTTTTAGTAATTAATACCCACAGGGACTTTTTAAATATAAGAGATTACCATTTGGAATTTCCTCATCTGGTATTTTCCAGAAATTTATTTCCCAATTGTTTGTTAACCTGGATGGGGTTGCATCCTATTTAGATGATATCATAATATGTGGTGCCACAGAAGTTGAGCATGATGTCAGACTCAGGCAGGTGTTAGTATTTTACAAGAGCATAAGTAGTACTGGAATAAGGATAAGTCAGTGTTGAAAGCCGATCTATTGCATATCTGGGGTATGAGATTTCTGGGGCAGGTATTAAAACCCCTCTTCTCAGAAGGTGGAGGCTCTTGTGAATTTACCTTCACCTACGTCTGTAGGAGAAGTTCAGTCTTTTGTGGGGATGGTGACTTACTATTGTAAGTTTATTAAGAATTTTTCTTTAATTTTGACCACTGTATGATTTGTTAAAAAGGGGGCTACATTTGAGTGGTCTTCAGTGGAAGAGGAAGCTGTTCAAAGGATTAAAAACAATTGAGTGTTCAGCTTTGTTGACTAATTTTACGGGAGAGCATCCATTAATAATTGAGGTTGATGCTTCTTCTGTGGGGGTTAGATGTGTGTTAATCCAGGTAGTAAATGGCCAGGAAAACCCTGTGTATTTTGCTAGTAAGAAACTTTCTCCGGCAGAACAGAATTATTCTCAACTTGATAAAGAAGGTCTAGCTTTGGGTATGCTGTTAAGAAATTCAGATATTTTTTGCTAGGAGAAAGTTTGTTGCTCGCACAGATCATAAACCATTGCTAGGGTTGTTTGGTAAAGGGAAACATATTCCAGTAAATGCAAATGCCAGAATTCAGCGTTGGGCCTGTTATTAGCTCAGTATGATTATGAATTGTCATTCAAGGCTGGTAAGGAAAATGTTATTGCAGATGCATTTAGTAGATTACCTATTGAAGATCACAGCTTAGAATCAGGTATACCCGGAATATGTAAATTAGTAGAGTTCCTCGATTTCAAACACTTATCATTTGACAAAATCAAAGAGGAAACTGGGATAGATGCTGTATTATCCCAAGTAGTAAATAATGTTAAATATGGATGGTGTAAAACAGTGTATTTTTATCTGATTATAATTCAGTCAAATCAGATCTGACTGTTCATGATAATGTATTATTGTATAGAAATAGAGTGGTAGTGCCTGTAAAATTGAGATGTAAGGTATTGGAGCATCTGCATATAGGTCATAATGGTATCAATGCTATGAAAGCAGAAGCTAGGCAGTGGGTCTGGTGGCCAAAGATGGACCAAGATATTGCAGAAGTGACAAAGAGTTGTCCCATTTGTTTTCAGAATTTTAAGCCAAACATCTCCTGTCCTATCTTGGCCCAGCACTGGGACACCATGGTCTAGAGTGCATATAGATTATGCAGGTCCTGTTGAGGGCAAATATTTTTGCAATTGTGGATTCCTTTTCAAAATTTTAGAGGGCAAGTAACTAGCTCCATGACATCCACAGTTACTACTGAGTTACTGAGGAAACTTTGTAATTTTGGGTTACCAGACACAGTTGTGTCAGATAATGCTGCTTATTTTGTCTCACAAGAGCTGGAAGCCTTCTTTAGTAAGAATAGTATTGAACATGTTACTCCAGCCCCATACCATCCTTCATCAAATGGTCTCGGAGAGGGCGGTAAGGTCATTGAAGGAAGGTTTACACAAGTTTACAAAAGGTTCTCTCAATACCAGATTATGTAGGTTCTTATATAACCATAGGAAAACTGTTCATTCCTCCACAAATAAGACACCAGCAGAAATGATGTTTCATAGGAATTTAAAGTCCCTGTATCGGCTGTCAATTCAGGACAATTCATTGCCTAACATGCCTGCTGGTGACCTTCAAGGAGTGGTAAGCATTTAGAAGTTGATGATGTGTGTATGCAAGGAACTTTGGGAAAGGTGACCTTGGTTAGAAGGAAAAATTGTGGAGGTATTAGGGGTTAGGAATTATAAAGTGTTAATTAGAGGGTTTGGTAACATGATATGGAAAAGGCATATAGATCAGCTCATTGCCAAGGTTTAGGAGTGGAGAACAACCACTGATTCCAACAGTACCAGAAGCAGTAAGGAGTGGTTTAAAGAAACTGCCCACAACAGATAATAATGGTAATAAACTTAAAGAGCAGGTTAGTAACAGGAAGAACCTCCTGAGGTTTGATAAGGGAACCAGCCGGGTGAGAGAAGAGGAGGCACCTCAGGACAGTGCAAACCTCCATTCTCCGCGTTCCAGCAGAGTTGTCAAACCTCCAGATAGGTTGGATTTATAAGTTGGATGATATAATGTAAATTAGAAAAGGAGGAATGTAAGGGGTTGGGAGCAGTAGGATTGAATACTATGTTTGTTTGTTCAGTCATTTATAATTGTGTTGTTATTGTTGTTGGTTTGGAGCGGCCTTGGAGAGCATTTGTTATGGTTACTCAGGTTTCAAAACCTACAACCACTACAGCCTCCTTGTGCCACTTCAAACCAACACTTTTTGTTTAACTAGGTGATCACCAGCCAGCTCACATAAGAGTTCCAAACAACAATGCACCATCCAACGATAGAGTTGCATGATGAGGTCATAATGAAATAAGCAGTCCCGGGGAAAAGGCCAGGGACCCCCCACACACGTCCTCCCTCAAACACTCAGCCCGAACTGTGCAAGATTGATGATTTATTTTCAAAATCACAATGTGTTTTAATTTTTAAAAACAAAATTAAAAGATGGAGAGCATGCCTAGCATGCCTGGGCATGCTAGGCATTTCGTGCAGACTTAATACTAGTTTTAATCATATCACAAATTTCAAATGATTAAATAGATTTACAATAGTGAGGTAGTTCAGGATAACAGATTGTATTACAAATTACAAAAGAGTACCTTGGTTATCATGCTTATAGAAACTTGTCTTGGGACTGCCTTCTTGTAAGCTGCACTCGAGAAAGCACTTTGACACCACATTGAGACACTTTCCCCAGACTTACAATGGCTATAGGACAAATTTCTAGCAACTGCAGGAAAGAATTCCACTAATGTGATTTGAAAGGTTTAACTTACTTGATGGGAGAAATGTTTTCCAATTTCCTAAGCTATAACCCCCCAAACACCATTGTAGGGAAGAGCCTTGATCGCAAAATGGTATTAGTGTTCCTGCACCTCAGAGTTCCCTGGTTTCAAAGGATATCCCCCAAGCTATATATGGTAAGTGACACTAGCTTCTAGACTATTTAAGGGAATTGCCCAGAATTATTACCCTTATAGTGGGCATTCGCCCCTTATAACCCACAGCTCAAAGAACCCCATTACTCCGAATATCGCCGGCCAGCTATAGATTTTAGATTTTGCCACCGAAGTGGTAGTTTATTGTGCACCCCATATCCATCCTGTGGACGGTAGCGCAAAGCATATGGA
>WNWK01058135.1:0-10540 GCA_009830355.1 Cherax destructor | reverse complement strand
AGTATTGACTAACACTGTCACTACACGGAACTACAGTATTGACTAACACTGTCACTACACGGAACTACAGTATTGACTAACACTGTCAGTACACGGAACTACAGTATTGACTAACACTGTCAGTACACGGAACTACAGTATTGACTAACACTGTCAGTACACGGAACTACAGTATTGACTAACACTGTCAGTACACGGAACTACAGTATTGACTAACACTGTCAGTACACGGAACTACAGTATTGACTAACACTGTCAGTACACGGAACTACAGTATTGACTAACACTGTCAGTACACGGAACTACAGTATTGACTAACACTGTCAGTACACGGAACTACAGTATTGACTAACACTGTCAGTACACGGAACTACAGTATTGACTAACACTGTCAGTACACGGAACTACAGTTAGTTACCGTTTTGTCCTAGGCACATGTCGATTAGACACTAGGCCTGTTGTGTGTGTGTGTGTGCACTGGTATGTATTTAGTCTTTATTATTGTTACATTTACGTTGGAGCGCTCAACCCATCAGTGTCATAGAGAGTCTAGGACAATGGGAGGTACTGAGGAAGGGAAGGTCAGCTTCCATTCCTTGGATCAAGATCTCTTAAATACCATCAAAGAAACTTCCTTGAGGAGTAACACATGTAAATTGACAAAACAAAAAATTATTTAATAATTTATTGTATATAGCTTTTTATTATTAATTTTATTAAACATTACTATTTAAAGACAATTTAAGAAAAATCAAAAGTTTTATAAAATTTTAATTTTTTAAATTACTTTAAAAAACATTGTATATTAATATCAAATCTTAAAAATTATACATATTTTTCTCCTTTACATAACAGCTCCCTAATAAAATTACGAGATGATGATGATGGTTGTCCTAACAATAATTCTATTTTTGAAATTACCATTATGGTAAATAATATTTTTTTTCTCATAGAAGGTGTACCTTTAACATTACTGCTTATTAAGGGAGGTTCCTCGATTACCATGATGGCTTCTTAATACACTGAAATAGTTATTAATTACCTTGGATACAATGTAATTACTTTCTAATAAATTGTTGCATTATGTACAAAACGTATGTGATACGTGGTGTTATATGATGGCATGTGATACGTGGTGTTGTATGGTGGTATGTGATATGTGGTATGTGATATGTGGTGTTGTATGGTGGTATGTGATACGTGGTGTTGTATGGTGGTATGTGATACGTGGTGTTGTATGGTGGTATGTGATACGTGGTGTTGTATGGTGGTATGTGGTGTTGTATGGTGGTATGTGGTGTACGGTGGTATGTGATATGTGGTGTTGTATGGTGGTATGTGATATGTGGGGTTGTATAGTGGTATATGTGGTGTTGTATGATAGTATGTGATATGTGGTGTTGTATGGTGGTATGTGGTGTTGTATGGTGGTATGTGATACGTGGTGTTATATAGTGGTATGTGATATGTGGTGTTGTATGATAGTATGTAATATGTGTTGTATGGTGGTATGTGGTGTTGTATGATAGTATGTGATATGTGGTGTTGTATGGTGGTATGTGATACGTGGTGTTGTATGGTGATATGTGGTGTTGTATGGTGGTATGTGATATGTGGTGTTGTATGGTGGTATGTGATACGTGGTGTTGTATGGTGGTATGTGATACGTGGTGTTGTATGGTGGTATGTGATAGTGGTGTTGTATGGTGGTATGTGATATGTGGTGTTGTATGGTGGTATGTGATACGTGGTGTTGTATGGTGATATGTGATATGTATAGTTGTATGATAGTATGTGATATGTGGTGTTGTATGGTGGTATGTGGTGTTGTATGGTGGTATGTGGTGTGTGTGTGTGTTGTGTGTGTCTTCGTGTCGTCTCTCCGTCTCTCTCTCTCCGCGCTTGTTCGTGGTTTGCGTCCGGTGACTAAGATCGTCTAACTCTAATTTCTCCTTTACATTAATAACACAAACATTAATCTACATTTTCATGTTATGTTACCATCAGTGAGATTTAAATTCACCGGGATCTGTATCTTTCGTAAAATAAGCTGCCGCATCTAGCCTCTTATAAAAGTGAGACTCAGCGGGTCGGTTAGACTTTAGCGAAGCTCTCTCCTATATATTGACATTAACTAGCAAGATATATGTACTTATTACACTCTTCCATGTATTGCCAGTCCCTTCTAAATTAAATTCGATTTTTCTCAAATATTGTTTTCAGGACATTACTCGATTTACATGATCCAGGGTAGTTTACGTCATCCAGTGTAGTTTTACGTTATCCAGGGTAGGTTTACGTTATCCAGGGTAGGTTTGCGTTATCCAGGGTAGGTTTGCGTTATCCAGGGTAGGTTTACGTCATCCAGGGTAGTTTACGTTATCCAGGGTAGGTTTACGTTATCCAGGGTAGGTTTGCGTTATCCAGGGTAGGTTTACGTTATAGTATTGACTAACACTGTCAGTTCACGGAACTACAGTATTGACTAACACTGTCAGTACACGGAACTACAGTATTGACTAACACTGTCAGTACACGGAACTACAGTATTGACTAACACTGTCAGTACACGGAACTACAGTATTGACTAACACTGTCAGTACACGGAACTATAGTATTGACTAACACTGTCAGTAGACTACAGTATTGACTAACACTGTCAGTACACGGAACTACAGTATTGACTAACACTGTCAGTACACGGAACTACAGTATTGACTAACACTGTCAGTACACGGAACTACAGTATTGACTAACACTGTCAGTACACGGAACTACAGTATTGACTAACACTGTCAGTACACGGAACTACAGTTAGTTACCGTTTTGTCCTAGGCACATGTCGATTAGACACTAGGCCTGCTGTATGTGTGTGTGTTGTGTGGTGTGTGTAAATAGTAGTTAGACTGTTGGGTTTAGTCCTGACTCTTTCTCTTCTACTTCAGCTCTTCCTCTCACCGGCTATTCTTCGTCTGTCCCCACTTCCCCCTCGCCCCTAGTGGGTCCTTACCTGTGAGTCTGAACTAACTAGATACTGAATAGTAACTTGGGTTTTAGTCCTGACTCTTCTCTACTTCAGTCATTTCTACCCTATTCTCTCTGTATACCTCGCCCATAAAGGGCCCTTACCTGAAGATCTGAACTGAACTAATGAATATACTCATTATTCTGACATATACAATTATCTACATTCTAACAAATTATCCATACACATAAACACAGATCCCAGTAGAACAAATAAATATATAACATTATCCTAATATATAACATTATCCTCAAGCACAATTGACAATTAAGTACTGAAGTGTTAATAGGCATCACAACCAATAGTAAACCCGATGCCTTAACATAAATTATATAATATACTGACACCCTACCAACCCAATTAGGGGCACATTTGATAAGATTACACATAACCAAACTCCATATATCCATCACTCATACTACCAGTGATCCATAAAGGCAAGCGTTACACGCTAAAATGTAAATGCAACCAATTGGACTCCTAAAGACAATGAACAAAAAAAAATATATATGAACATAAGCACAAACCTGTGCATTAACATGTCCATATAACCCTCCCCCCTCCACACCACCTGGCACACACCCCTTGCATACCTATGTCATGAAGTCATAAACATCGTCGTCCGTCACCATCCTTCCCCATCCCCTCATTCATACGCGCCTCATCACACAAAGATTTACAACTCACACAGAAAATTATCCCCACCTCACCTAAGAATCCAGTCTCCAGTACACCTATTACCTTAACTCTAATAATTTCCCTACCGTTATCTCTAAAAACAGGCGGCCATTGCCCTAATCCTGATCGCTCCTCTAACTTGTCACATTGACCACGAGATATATATAAAATCAATGGCCAAATACATAATCGCTCGCCTTACCTCACGATTTATTCCCACAATATCAAAGCTTAATAGATATGATATGTGAGGACTCTGCTTGTTTTGACTGCCCAGTGCGGTCACAGCAGCTCTGACTTTCGGTTTTCAGTCTCCCTACGATCCCCGTTGGGGAGGGGAATTTATATCTTCACGATGAGTTATGTAAATAGTGTCAAGATCAAACCCAACAGTGGCACTGTGAATGATTCATCAAAACTGCTCTAGCAGTTGCTGTTAGGAGCGTGCTACAGGTGAAGTTCAACACCATATTGACCCTGAAAGAAGCATTTATTGTCGTGTGCAACGATGATGAAGATGCAGAGAAGCTACTCACTACAACAACCACACCACTCTCACTACAACAACCACCACCACTCTCACTACAACAGCCACCACCACTCTCACTACAACAGCCACCACCACTCTCACTACAACAGCCACCACCACTCTCTGATCGAGGATTTACTGTCATGTCATCTCCAGGTCTCAGGGCAAGGAGGACAGTCTTCCTTAAGAAACTTGATAAGCTCTTACAGTTCAACCTATCGACGAACTCAAGACATCCATTGAAGATCAAAACTCATGGGCCACAGTGGAGAGCATCATGAAAATACCTACAGCTTCATCCATGCTCAAGATCACGTTCACTGACGTCAACATGGCTGCTACTGCATTAGCCGACGGTCTTGCTGTATATTATTACTTCGTCAGCCCCACCTGCATCGAAGCTGAGAGATTCCACTACATTTCTCACTGTTGGACCTGTTACTCGTATGCACACAACACTAGAGACTGTCCTGTGAACGAAAAGAAGTTTTGCACTACATGTAGTAGTAGGACATGATTTTAGATCATGCACCGCCTCTGCTCCACCAACACCATCTTGTCTCAACTGTAAAAGCAACGATCATCACACTCTTGCTGCTAAATGTCTCACTCGTAAAGAGATTATGAAGAAGACCCAAGAAGCAGCACAGAAAAATTTTCAAAATCACCCACCTATGCTGCTGTTACAAAACTACAAGCTACCTACAACAAAAATTCTCGATGCTTCTACGCAACCTACTATTACCAACATCGCACCTGCAGTGACCCAACCACCATCTACTACTGTATGGTTTATGCTCATATGCATAACGTTGCTGTTCCTGGGACATTCAACACTTCCATTAATGAACTCTTCAAGTTAAACAACATGCCAGAGTTCAAATTCCCAGCTTCTCCACCATCTTCTGTGATACTCAACACCAACCAGCATCCTGTCATTGTTTCTCCACCTGCAAACCACTCCCAAGCTGCTCCTCCACCACCAACACCAGCTACTACTGACGTCACGCCAACAACAACCAATGAGAACTCACCACCACCTCACACCTCTACCAAGAACCAATCAGCTGCCTCCCTGCCAGTGGGAACACAGCCACTCCCACCACTAAAACTCCTATTATAACCCCTACATTACCCAATCCCTCTGCATTCCCCTCCAAAATGGTGGTGTCATCAACATACCCTGTGATGCCTGTCGTACTGCCAAACCCTTCTGCTTCTTCTCATACCCCTTCCTGTATCAATCTATAAAAAGGGTCCTGCACACACGCAAAGAGAATTTGCGACAGGGGACCGCCCTGTCGCAAACCCCTCTCCATTCGATCCTCCTTCCCCACTTTCCCATTTACCTGTACATGCACACACGCACCCGCATACAGCGTTTCAACCCATCTAAGGACCCCACTACTAAAACCCTGTTTTTCCATTATTTCACTAACATACCTCTGTCCACACAATCGTACGCACCCTCCCAATCCACCGCCAACACCCCCCCCTGCTCTATTCTCAATAAATTCCCTAATTCAACAATGCTCTTCCCTCATATTGCGCCCCGGTATTCCCCGTTGACCTGAAGCTATTACAACACCCAATACACGCTTCATCCTATTATTAATATACGCGCAAAATTTTTATAGTCGGCACATAGGAGAGATATAGCACGATAATTCTTTATTGTTGATGCCTCCTTTCCCTTCGGTACCAGCACCACCACTCCTATATTCTGGTCCCTCCTCCCCCCATGACACCATCATCCTTCATTCTATTAAACACACTCGTCAGACATTCCCGCATTGCCTCCCAATTAACAATATAAAAGTCACTCGGCAATCCATCTATACCGGGTGCCTTACGCTCCTGCATCCCCTTTATTGTGATCCAACCTTCCTCTTCAGTAATTACATCATCCATACCCTGCCATTCATCCTTATTCTGGGAATAATACCCTCTAATACTGCCTCCCTGGCTTCTTCCCCACCCTCTCTACACTGTAAATATCCCTGAAACCACATATAAGCATAGCAGCTGATACTCTCCGTTGATCTAAGAACCTGCCCCACATGATAACTCCCGATCTCCTCATGCAGTCTCACCAGCAGTATTGTCATATCTAAATGCCTCTTCTGAAATTTACGGAGAACAGTCACTGACGGTTGATTTCCCCACAATACATCCCCTATCCCTGCCTTTATCCTGAAAGCGTGAAACCTTTCTTTCTGCACCATGCGCAGCTGTTCTTTCAATCCCGCCACCTCCACCTGATGTGTCCCCGCTCCCCTGTCATCATATCCCCTTAATTGTTCCTCTAGATAACGCTGTAATCCATACCTGTATTGACCATCGATTTGAGCCTCCCTTCGATAGTAATCTCTGATAGCCTGTTTCGCTTGTTTATGCCACCACCGTGTGATGTCTCCCTCCTGCTTTCCATCCCTCCATAGCATTGTCCACCACTCCGCAAAATTTTCCCGGCTACCATCATTATGTAAAAACCTCACGTTCATTTTCCAAAAAACTTTGATATGTCATCACTCCTATCCAATTTAAATCTACCAACACACCACTATGGTCAGAAAACCCAACATCTATATTCTGTATACATACCACATGCACCACCTTGGAAATATATACCCTGTCCAAGCAAGCTGCATACCCACATCTCACAAAGGTATGTTCAACTTTTCACCCATCACCACCCACCACGTCCACCACACCTACCGCTCCTAAAACCTCCCTTAGCAATCCCAATACACAGCCTGCCCCCTGGGGTTCTACATCCTTGCAGCAAATTACACAGTTCCAACCTCCTCCTCTAATGGTAATGACTGGCATACCATGCAACCCATATATCAAAGTTTCCCTAATTAAGTCCTCCTTCGCTTTCCTACAATTCACAGTTGGTATGTAAACTCCCACAAACATCACCCTATCTTCACCCCAGAATCCCTCTACACACCATCCTAGCCCCACCCCCCTCCTCCCATGTCAATAGTCGAAAAGGACTGGACTCCCGGATTCCTATTGCCACCCCGCCCTTGAAATTAGCCGACCCACCTGCAAACAACTAGGAACCCATTCAAACGCAATTCATACCCAACACGATAGTTATGTTCCTGTATTATGCACAAATCTACTTTCATCCTTTTCAATGTTACCTCCAGCCACCTCCTCTTGACCTCAGACCGGAGGCTATTTACATTTATATTAAGGCACCTGAACGTTGCATCAGGGGTTTTCCTCGGTGTCTTTGCAATTTCTGCACACTATCTTTGACAATCCCTGCCTTGATACCCTTATCACTGGTCTTATCATTCACACTATCCATATGCTTCTTACTGTCCATACAAACATCCTTGCTTCTTACACCACCCTTACCCGCATGGGCTACCTCCACCCAAGGTTTCTTGGCCCTTTGTGCAGGCATTAATACGTCCTCCTCTTCAGGCTCACCAGGCCTTTTCCTGGAGGATTCAGAGGCCTCCATGCCCTCACCATCATGAGAACAATGCACTTCTGCACTCACAACCTTGACCGGTAGGATTATCTCCTCCACAACCTCATTCACACACTTCTCCACAGTCTCCATCACATTCTTCTCAGACACTACTCCACTCATACTTACAATCGGGGTTGTCAGGCCCTCCAAAGGGCCAATTCCAATCCCAATCGTTCCGGGGTCCCTTCACTCTCCACAATCTCCGGCTGCAGCACACTATCAGGTAAGGTATATACCCTTGCCTCAGCAGCCTCCACCTCTGCACTCCACTTGGCCGACTCCACCATGCCCACGTCCTCTAGGCTCCGTCCATTATCATCATCCTCCTTCTCAAGCCTATCTTTGTTGGTACGCCGATATGACTGATGATACATCCTTCCAGCACAGTCTACTGCCATATGCCCTGTGGACCCACATATGCAGCACGTACACAGTTACCCAGAGTACGTAACATAAATCTGTGTTTTGAATTCTTCCATAACCACATAGGATGGTATTTGATGCCTCAAGGTCATTTTGAGTTTATATGATCCCTCCGGGAAGCCGGCATAGAAACCCTGCGTCCAACACCCCACCATAGCTTCATGGATGACACCATATTTCTCAAAGACTTCCCGGATGTCATGTTGCCCCGGCTCAAAGGGGACGTTACGTATACGAATCTACGAGTAGTATCTGGAGACATCCTTCAATATAACGTCCACTGCCGGGGTCACTTCTAATCGTCGATCTTGGAACCGGTCTACCACTTGGTCATAAACACTCGCCGTCAACAGCTTAACAAAGATCATGGACATACCATTTAACAATATTCCATAAAGCTCTTCATGCTGTATGCCATAAATATCCCTGATTATAGCTGGAAGCAGAACATCAGCATTACTGGGATAAACAGCACCCTTGAGGACCTCTACACAGACTGTATTCACTCTCTTTCCACGTTCCGCCATTTTGTAAAAACAAACTGCTACTGTTTATTGAGGGTGGTTCCTCGATTACCATGATGGCTTCTTAATACACTGAAATAGTTATTTTTAATTACCTTGGATACAATGTAATTACTTTCTTATAATTTGTTGGATTATGTACAAAATGTATGTGATATGTGGTGTTGTATGATAGTATGTGATATGTGTTGTATGATAGTATGTAATGTGGTGTTGGGGTAACTCGGGCAGCTAGACATAAGAAAACTTGTTGTAGATTCAGCGGTACTCTCCCGGCCCGGGTGTTTTCCAGATGGTGACCCGGCCTTGGCTCCCTGTCGTGGGAGTGTCTGAAACCCAAGTCTCCCATCGTCGGGACCAACTGTCCCCAGGTCTAACCACATTCTCCGCCCTCAAAGGGCTCGTAGGGAGAAGCTAGGCCTCTCTGGTCTGCCATCTTCCCCACCCCAGGGACGCTAATGGGGAGAGCAGTCTTTCGAGCTGCAGATGGTAGCAAGCTCCAGCTTTGGCACCTATCCTGCCCTAAAAGGGCTCTGCATGGTCTCATATATGAAAACTATAATGAATTAATATATATAACTTTTATTCCTTTATTTAAATTAATAATATTTTAGTATTCAAAGACAAATTAAGAAAGTGAAAAGTTTATAAATTTTTATTTAGTATTGTAAATCAGTTTAAATTGTTTGTTCTTTTAGATTATACCTTAATCACTTATATTACCACTAATAGTTATAATAATGGGGGAGATAGACCATGCCCAAATTCTTAAATCAGGTTAGGTGCCAAAGCTGGATATTACTTGGAGTATACCTGGAGAGAATTCCAGGGGTCAATGCCCCTGTGGCCTGGTCTGTGACCAGGCCTCATGTTGGATCAGAGCCTGATCAACCAGGCTGTTACTGCTGGCCGCACGCAGCCCAACATACGAACCACAGCCTGGCTGGTCAGATACCTACTTCAGGTGTATGTCCAGTGCCTGCTTGAAGACAGCCAGGGGTTTGTTGGTAATCTCCCTGATGTATGCTGGGAGGCAGTTGAACAATCTTGGCCCTTTAAACTTATTGTGTTGTCCCTCAACGTGCTAGTGGCACCCCTGCTTTTCATTGGGGGGATGTTACATCGCCTGCCGAGTCTTTTGCTTTCGTAGGAATTTTCCACGTGTATATAATGTATCTCTCCCACCTGCGTTCTAGGGAGTACAGGTTTAGGAACTTCAAGCGTTCCCAGTAACTGAGGTGGTTTATTGCAGTTATAGTGCCTGAAGGTTTCTGCACATTTTCTAGGTCAGAAATTTCACCTGCCTTGAAAGGTGCAGTTAGTGTGCAGCAATATTCCAGCCTAGATAGAACAAGCGACCTGAAAAGTGTCAACATGGGCTTGGCATCCCTGGTTTTGAAGGTTCTCATTATCCATCCTGTCATTTTTCTAGCAGATGCGATTGCTACGGTGTTATGGTCCTTGAAGGTGAGATCCTCTGACATGATCACTCCCAGGTCGTTGACATTAGTTTTCGCTCTATTGTGTGATTGGAATTTGTTTTGTACTCCGAGGAGATTTTAATTTCTTCACGTTTTCTATATCTGAGTAATTGAAATTTCTCATCATTGAACTTCATATTGTTTTCTGCAGCCCATTTAAAGATTTGGTTGATGTCTGCTTGAGTCTTGCAGTGTCTTCAACGGCGGACACTGTCATGCAGATTCGGGTGTCATCTGCAAAGGAAGACACGGCACTGTGGCTTATATCCCTGTCTATGTCCGATATGAGGATGAGGAAAGAGTACTGTGCCTTGTGGAACAGAGCTTTTCACCGTAGCCGCCTCAGACTTTACTCTGTTGACTACTACTCTTTGTGTTCTACTT
>WNWK01058134.1:0-10540 GCA_009830355.1 Cherax destructor | reverse complement strand
GAAAGCCGGGGGTCTTGGGAACCCCCTTTATGTATGCGGAGGCGGAAAAGCTTGGGCCCTGACCTTATTGTGTTCCTTTTAGCATACGGGGCCCCCCTGCTTTTCATTGGGGATACAGCACGCCTGCCAGTTTTTTTGATTTTGTATGGAGGATTTTCGTGTGTAGATTTAGATCTTTTCGCCTTTGTTCAAGGTAGTACAAATGAGAAATTCAATTTTTTCCCCAGTAATTTGGGCTTATTGAATTATACGCCTGAAGTTCGATCTGTTTCTTTTTCCCCCGAGAGGGGCCTTGGTAACCAATATTCCAGCCTAAAGAGAACAAGCGTTTTGAAATGAATCATAATTGGCTTGGCATCTCAAATTTTTGAAGGTTCTCAATCCATCCTGTCTTTTTCTAGCAGATGTGGAGATACATTTTGTGATTTTTAAAAAGTGAGATTCTCTGACTTTATACTCCCAGGCCCTCCACATTAGTTTTTGCTCTATTGTGTTTTGGGAATTTTTTTTTAAACTTCGATCCAGTTTTTTTTCCTCTATTTTTCCCATAGCGGAGTAATTAAATTTTTGTCTTTTTTGAACTTAATATCGTTTTCTGCGGCCCATTTAAAACTTGGTTAATGTTCTTTCATTCAGGCATCATCAGCAATGGAAGACACGGCACGTGACTTACATTTTGTCTTGTCAGATATGGGGATGAGGAACAGGATGGGAGCAGTATTTGGTTTTGGGAAACAGAACTTTTCACTATAGCTGCCTCAGACTTTATTTGTTTACTATTACTCTTTTTCAATTTGTTGAAGTTAAAATCCATTTACCCACTTTTTCCCGTTATTCTTTATCACGATTTTGTGTGCTATTACACCCTGGTCACACTTGTGAAAGTTTTTACAAAGTCTGTGATACGACATCTGAATTTTTTTTTTGTCCTCCAGTGCATCCAGGACCTTTTCAAATGGTCCAGTAGTTGGACAGGCAGGGGCGACCTGCTCTAAACCCATGCTGCCCTGGGTTTGTGCAGCTGATAGGTATTTAATGGTTGGTGATCTTGCTTCAGAACCCTTTAAAGATTTTTAGATGTGGGGTATTAGTAATTGGGTGTAGTTTTTGCTATTTCTTTACTCCCCTTTGTGGAGTGGGACTATGTCTGTTGTTGTTAGTGAGGGGGTGACCCCCTGTGTCCATCCCCCCTCCATAGAATATTAAAGGCCCTGAAAGGGTTTTCTTTGGGGTTTTTGATAACACGGGTTCCACGAGTCTGAGCCCTGGGAGAGTGGGGCCCTTATTTTTTCTTTTTTTAAACCTGAATTAACCAAATTTTAGTCTCCATCTTAAAAATCATTTAGAAGTCACCCTTTGTCAGACAATGGTCACTAAATGTGGATAACTGGGACTTCGGTTTCACTTTTCTTTGCAGTCATAGGGAAGTCCCATCTCGTTAAGCAGGAGGGTCCAATACTGGAAGTTGTTTTTGATAGATTTCCTGGGCCACAGTAAACCTGGTTGATCAGCCCCCGATCCATTATGCCGGGTCTCGAGGCCACGGGGTTGATGCCAAAACCCTCTCCAGGAAAACCCAGGAGTATACCGGGAGAGGGTTGGGGGTAACGCTCGGCCCAGCCTGTCCCCGGGCCCGTGGTGAAAACAAATTTTTTGGGTTTTCCCAGTTTTTTTATTTTTTGTTTTTTTCCATGTTTCTTGTCTCCTTTGTTTCCCTTGCTTAAGTTTGATATTTTATATTTTTTGACCAGTAACTCCTTCGTATTTCGATTATTGGCCCTCTCAGCAGCTCTGTGATTCTTTGCCTTCACCTGTATAGGGAGCGTTTTTCTTCTAGTTTACATCTTCTCTTCCTTTTTTTTTAAAAGGGAAGGCCTGAGCAGACCCAAGTGCCACAGAGTTAAATTTTTTCAAGCAAAAGGGTTTGGGTCCGTTTTTTCAGGATATCTTCGGCTTGTTTCATTTAGGACTTGTGACTTGATGTCGGGATATTTTTATTATTGAAGTTGAATGGGAAATCACTCTCATAACTGATCTCATTTGCTGGTCAGGCGTCCTGCACATACATGTCTGTACTTCTGTTATGTTGTGAGGGAGTGTATTGTTTTTTGATACTGTTATACTCATATCGATCTTTTGGTTTTGAAGATTAAGGTCAAGTGTATTTTCCGTCTTGTTGGCTCTATTATTTGCGGGTTTGGTAATTTGTTGCAGAATTTAATAGTTTGTGTGTATGAATTTTCATCTGAGTTGTTGCTGTCTCCTGGGTGATCTCTGCTAAAACTTTATTTGCTACAATCCTCCATTTTAGGTGTCATGAGTTGAAATCCCCCACAGCAAGATTTTGGGGGGCAGGAGTTGGGAGATTTTGCAGACAGTTAATTTTAAAAAGCTGTTCCTGGAGTTGAGAAGTTGCATCAGGAGGTTGTATACATCAATCTTTACTCCCAAAAACGTCAATACATTATTTGGATGTTTGGTAATTCCCATCTGAGTGAGTTATATCCGGGATCCATATTTCGTTGTAAAAGTGATCCGTATGGGTTCTTGTGACTGCATTTGATCTGTGAGCAGTCTATTGATGTAAGGTATTTTGTTGTTTGTTGATGGCTTTAGAACCTGTATATTTGCAAAAAAAAATGTTGTCGTATTGATGGGATTGGGGGAAGGGGGGGGTTTTTTTTGGCACTAATATTTGTTGTTCTGGAGTGGGGGCACTGACTGTTGTTCTGGGGGGGGCCACTGACGTTGTTCTGGATGGGAGCCACTGATTGTTTTTTCTGGAGGGGTGCCACTGACTGTTTTCTGAAGTGGGTCCCACTGACTGTTGTTCTGGAGTGGGGCCACTGATTGTTCGGGAGGGGTGCCACTGACTGTTGTTCTGGAGGGGGTCACTAACTGTTGTTCTGGGGGAGGCCATGACTGTTGTTCTGGAGGGGGGCCCACTGATTGTTGTTCTGGAGGGGGGTGCCATGACTTTTTTCGGGGGGGACCACTGACTGTTGTTCTGGGGGGTGCCACTGACTGTTGTTCTGGAGTGGGTGCCACTGACTGTGCCCCACCCCAGTAGTGACCGAGGTGGTGTATATTTCTAAATTTCCTCCCAGTTTCTTATTCTTCCTGGCACTAAAATGTCCTGTCTCTGGAGGGTTGTGAGACCCTGGTTTTTTTCCCAAGGTCTGTGTGATCTGTATTCTGGCCCCTTTTTAAGTCATGTGCCTGACAGTGTTTTTTGTAACATTGTTTTCAGGGGTAAGAATAAAAATTTACTGTGAAATTTTTATAAGGAGAACTACGTACTTTTGGTCATGTGGTCACAGCATTTGTTTTGTTTGGATGGTCAAAATTATATGCCCCACCTTTTTTTCCCAGATTTTCCATACCAACAGATACCAAAACATAAATTTTGATATATCTGATTTCTGTTTCCCATGATTTTATGTGACTTCCCCTTACTGCAGTTTTCCTTGCTTCCTTCCCCCACTACCTGTACTAACATCAGTACCACCACAAGTTTTTTTTGGGGTGTATCAACCCCTTTCCCCCAAAAGCATCACCCCCTTGTTTTTCCACCTCCATCAGTATTGTTATCTTATATTTCTGGATTTGCGTGTCTTGGTCTTTACTTGTTTTCTTCAATCCCAAACCCCACTATCTGCATCTCGTGCACAGTCTTTTTTTTTATGTCTTTTCAGGCACTTTCCCAAGACGGGCCAGTGGTACACCCCCCACCCCCTTATTTCCCCCAACATCATACAAAACTTGAAAAATTTTCCAAAATGGATATATTTTGGTTGGTGTTTTGTTTTTTTAGTGTAAAAAAATTTTGCTCCCATTGCCTCATGTTCCTTTGGGAAAACCCAAAAAAATTTCCCTGTTTTAAAATTTTTTTGTGGTAGACTGGTGGGTATCCGCACATGAACCATGACTCCCTTCTTCACAAAGTTACACATTACCCAAGTGACAGCTGCCCCACAGGTTTCATGGGGGTATTTTTTTTATTTGGGGTGACTTGAAAAATCTACTTAAAAAAAGGGATTTTGGGTGAAAAGTTTACTGGGAAAGTATTTGACTTGCATGTTAGTGAGCTGGTGACAACTGGCAGCTCTTATAAAATGGGGGACGCCCACTGCTCCCCACTGAGGTCCGGGGGTTTGAATTTTTCCGATATGGCTGGAAAAATTTAGGGGCGTGTTTCTATAAGACACCTTTTGTCCATGCCCCCCCATCATGTAAAATGGGTACCTGAGTGTTGTGGACTGGTGTGGGTCGCATCCCGGGTGAGGAACTTGTGGGCGCATCCTGGGTGTTAGTGAACGGGGGGTCGCATCCTGGGTGTTGTGGACTGGTGTGGGTCGCATCCTGGGTGTTAGTGGACTGGGTGGGTCGCATCCTGGGACAAAAATGACCTAATTTGGGGGAAAAGCTCAGCATAACAAGGGATTTCTATATGGTTTTGTCATTAATATGCATGGTCTGTTTCCTTGTAAAGTACGGTAGTAAATAAAGATATTATTATTATATTATTATTATTATTATTATTATTATTATTATTATTATTATTATTATTATTATTTTTTTCATTATTATTATCGGGGGCTATATTTTACTATATTTTACATTATTTTCGGTTTCTCTATCCCCACTACCCCAAAAACACTATGGTATCACTTTATTAAATGATGGTATTCCAACTGGTGTATTTGACTTGCATGATTTTCTAACCGGCAACCACTGACAACTCTGTGGTTTTTCCCACAAACTGTCCCGGTTCATGTCTTTACACTATGGGGGGCTAATTTTGTACAAGATTTACTAAAAATGAACTAATTGGGGTGGTATACTGGCACCTGTTGACAACTGTTTACAGCCGGGGTTTCCGGCTGACTAGCCAAAAGGATGCTGTAGAAACTTTTTTTGGGATTGCCTTTGAAGCTGCACCCTGGGCAAGCACTGTGTTGTGAAAAAAACACGGGCCCTCTTTTCTACTTTTTTAAACACAAAATCATGGTACATGTCTGCAACAGAAGAAAATACATCTAATGATGCTGCGCAGGACAGGTGATGGGGCATATGTCCTCAAAAAAGCTACAGCTACTGGCAAATATTTAACACCATGTAATCTGCATCCGAATGTATTTGTAAAGCGAGACCACACGCGCTGGGCCATCGCCTCTGTTTGTTGTTATTGTTAGGGGCCCCTGAGGTGCCGTATTGTGTCCCCGGCTCTCCACAAGGGGGATCTTCTCTTTTTTAAAATATAAAACGTAATCCCCCAAACGGGGGAGGGACGACTCCGCCCTGTATTGGGCCTTTTCACCGGTTCATTTTACGTTTGACTATCACTGGAGGGGCTCCTTTTTCAAGGGGGAGCCAAAGGTTCCGGGAGAAACCAAGCATTTTTGCAACATCTATTGGTGTATCTTGAGATTCCGCACTAACATTGGTTTCAACGGGGGAAATGTCTTGAGATACAGTAGTCTCTTCACCATTTTGGTAGCGAATGTGGGCATAGGGATTAGCTTGTAGGAGCCTCCTCTTCCACTAAAGGATCCGTCTTGTTCATCCTAGGGACTTTTCAGGAGAAGGGGTCCGGGGTACAAACCAGGTGGGCATGGAGGTCCCGAGAGGAAGGTGTGGTTGAAGAGTCTCTGGGGGGTAGCATTAGTAGCTGTGCACAGAATGACTAAAAGGAAGGGCATCGGGTAAGACAGTCTGCCAGGGAACCGGTAGATTGGATTTCAGTGTCTTAACTGACTTATATAGTACCATTGAACCGCCCACTTGACCATTGCCTTGGGGGTTGTAGTTGTTGTTCTGCTGCAAGCAACCCCTTTGTTAGCCAAAAACTCATGAAGTTCATTCCATGAACGAGGACCCCCTGTCTGAATGGATATGGGCCCGGCATCCCAAAAAATAGCGAATAACTGGGAAAGAAAACGATGACAGTTGAAGCAGTCATTTTTCCCGGGGAAAAAAAAGGGAAAACCTAGAATATTCATCTATTTGTTGGAAATACCTATTCTGGTTTATGCTTGGTAGAGGTCCTTTGAAATCTATATTCAGTCTCTCGAAAGGCTGGGTGGCTTTTATGAGATGGTTTTCTGGCTGGTAAAATTTTTGGGTTGCACTCTGAAATACTCTGCATGATCTGATCACTTGTCGACCTCTTCCACGGTAGGGCATATTCAGTTTTAAAAAAATGATACAGGGGTAACTCCTGGGGACAAGGCCTTGTGGAGCTCTGGGGTGATTGCAAATCATGACATGCTGCCCACAGGGGCCCTAGAGAATGCATCAGGTGAAATGTTTTCTTCACCCATGATACAGAATATCAAAGTTATAACAGAAGTTCCATCCTCCAGCGTAATATCTTGTCATTCTTGATCTTTTTTTGTGCTTCTTGTCAAACATATACATCACGGACCGTTGGTCAGCCCTTCAGTGAAATGTCTCCCTGTTAAATAATGCCCAGTGGCGAACTGTTTATGATGGCCTGGGCTTCCTTTTCTAAGCAGCATAGCACTTCTCTGACCCTTTAAAAAAGTTCAAAAGAAAGAAACGGACGTCCTGCCTGAGATAGGACTGCAGAAGGGCAACTTCAGATGCACCCTTTTCCCACCCGAATGGTAGGACCACGGCCTGAACTACTGAGTTTTCAATATCCTGTTTGAGTATAAGCAGTTTCTGCTTCCTTTGTCCGGAAAAGGGTAAAATTAAAATTTTATTGTAGAATCCACGTGAGTAATAAGAAAAAAGACCAAGAGTTTTTTGGGAGTGACTTTTGTCTTGGGGCATTGGAATTTCCCCGAGAGGTCGAATCTTTCAGGGTCGGGATATTGCACCCCCTTTCCCACCACATAACCAAGGATGTTAACCCTTTTTAGGAAAAAGTGCATTTTTCTTCATTGTAACTGATATTTTTCTTTTTGGCAGTTTCCCAAAAAACATAAAGGTTTCCATTTTCCCTTGGGTCTTGCCACAAATGGTAACATTATCAAATAGCATAAGTTCCCATGTTGCTCTTCCTGAATGAGGAACCAAAATTTTGGAAACAGGCTCCCCCTTTGGGAACCCCAAAAGGGACTCGGGTAAACTGATAGAGGCCGTCACTGCCTGAAACGCTGTGTATTTTATTCATTCCTTATGGGGACTTGATGATAGGCATTTTGAGATCAATTGTGCTAAACACATAGTACTGAGCAATTTGTTTACTGTATCATAATTGAGGTAGAGGGTACCCATCAAAAATGTAAATTTGTTGATTGTCCAGAATAGTCGATAGCCAGCCCCCGTTTCCTATAATCATCCTTTTACAACAACGACCGTGCACGCCACGGAGAATTACTGGGTTTTTAAAACCCTCCTTCAGCAGCCTCTGAGTTTCTTTTCAATGAACATCCTATCTTCATAAGAATAGGGGGGACTTAGCTGATATAGGGTGACAATGCAGTAAGATTCGCAAACAGCTTTGGGGGGTTACCCTTAAAATGCTAAGACCAAGACAACGGGGGAGGCAGTTCACCCCATAGTTTAAAGGGAAAATACCATGACGCTTCTGAAAATCCTGACCAAGGATCCCTCAGAGCACAGTTGTGGAAACAGCTAAATGTACATCTTGGGTAATCCCTGTCATTAACTCTAAGGTTTACCTTACAAAACCCTAACGTCTGAATAAAAAGATGTTGATGCCTGGAAACGGTACCGATGAGTGATGTACCAAGGGGTGGGGTTTTAAATCGTCAAAGGGTTTATGAAACCTCTGAGCTGCCACTGTCAATGACCATCTACTTTTGTTCCTTTTGAAAACTTTCCCTGCCTTTTACAGTGAAGGGGCAGCCCCAAAATCACTGTTCAGAGTCGCCTGGTCGGAATGCAAAAAGCACTAGCTCTTTTTGATGTTTTGCACGACATACTTTAGCAAAATGACCTTTTTTATGGCATTGATGGCACATTGCTTCACAGCCGGACACTTTGGACGTGGATGTCTTGAAACCACAAAGAAAAAAATTTGTCCTGCGCGTGCCGAAGCAGGTTCCACGGTAACCTCATTAAAAAAGTCTTGGTGGGGGCAGCACTTTCCACTCGAGAAGGCTGGGTAGTACTGCACTTGAATTTTCTGAGCTGAATCTAATGATCTTGCCTGGTCAAGGGGAGTGGCTAAACCCGAGTTTTATTCTCCAATAAACGCGCCTTTTTTTGGTGATTGCAGGCCCCTATAAAAACATCCCCGATGGACTCTTCACAAACGAGAAGCTGTCACCGCTCGGAAGTTACAGTCCTTACCTAATTTTTCAATGCTTGAAAGTATTCCTCTAAGGATTCACCAATCTGTGGCGGCGAGTTGCAAGAATATCGTGCAAAGATTTATTTTTGGGCTTAATATACTGAGACGAGGGCATTGATAGCATCTTTAGGTATTACACTCAGAAATAACCCCCTAGATTTTAGGTGACACAGTTGTGGAGGCTTAGTTTATCTGATCTTCCTGAGGAAAGGCTCTCAAGAAGCTTTCAAAGTCTTAAACCAGTGCTTCCATTCCTGAGCAGCCGTTTATACACTGGGGCGAGTCAGCCTCTCAGGTTTAGTAAACGCTCCATTTCGTTCAGCTCAGAATCGCCACCAGGTAGCCCAGGGTATTTGTTTCAAAATTGTTTGGGTAAAAAAACAGGCCTCATTTCAGGCTTTTTGAACACAAAACCATGGTACATGTCTGCAACAGAAGAAAATCATCAAGACTGCGTGGGACAGGTGATGTAAGGGCATATGTCCTCAGGCTATGCTACTGGCGACATATTTAATTTCCATGTAATCGATCACGAATGTATTTGTGTAAGAGCGGAAACCCCACCCTGCGGGCCCTCGCCGTACTGTTTTTTGTTATTGTTAGGGGCCCCCCGAGGTGGGGCCGTTTTTGTCCTGCTGCGGTTCCCCAAAAGCGGACACTACACACTGTTGACACCGACACTCTGAGACACTTCTCTCAGACCCACAATGGCGGGACAAATTTCTAGCTAACTGCAGTAAATATTCCCCACTTCATGCACTATTAAGAAAGGGTTAACTCACCTGATGGAGGGGCATGTGTTTCCCGGACTTCCTAAGCTATAAACCCTCCAAATACCATGGAGGGGAAAAGTCTTATCTGTAAATTAAAGTGGTATTAGTGACCTGCCCACCCAGAGTTCCCCTGAAAAGGGATATCCCCTTACAAATGCAAGTACACTAGCTTCTAGACTAAATTTAAGGGGGTTAAAAAATTACCTTATAGTGGGCCTTGCCCCATAACCCACAGCTAATAACCCCCCCCACACCGAATATCCCCCCAGCTTTACTAAGAGAAATGGGGTATAATCTTTCTGTGGGGGCCTGGGGCCCGAGACCCAGTCGTGGGAAACCTCGGGTTCTTTGGGTTTCCCCGGAAGTATTTTGAAGACACGGGGGACCGAGCTCCAGCTCTTAGTACCCTGTTAACACCACGGGTCCAAGTCAAGAAGGAGGACTAGCCTCTCTCCCCCTTAGATTAAGTGTGGAGCGTGCTCGTTAAACATAATCAATGTTCCTATTTAAGGTTATATCTACCTTATTAGGGGGTTGAGCACAGTATTAATATCTAACGTTGCCTTAATAATCCTAATTTAGTTTCTAACTGTACAAACTTGCCTAATGTTCCCAGGTGAATAAATCTATCAATTAAAAAGTACATAATAGACCTCCGCAACCGAATGGTATGTTTTTTGGGGGTGTGGGTTCCTGAACCCGAGGGCCCATCCGTGATATGTTTAAGGCTCCACGGCTCACTTACCCTGTGGAACTCGAGTGACCCAAAAGTTTTCCCCAGATACTATGGTATTTTTTCCTATACACTATGGATTTATGCTAAATATACCACTATGTATAGATACACACTACATACTATGTATTTGTTAGTACATACATCTGAGTACCTGGGGAGAGTTCCGGGGAACGCCCTGCGGCCCGGTCTGTGACCAGGCCTCATGTTGGGTCAGGGGCCCGATCAACCAGGCTGTTACTGCTGGCCGCACGAGTCCCAAAGAGAACCACAGCCTGGCTGGTCAGGTACCGACAGGTGCCTGTCCGTGCCCGCTTGAAGACAGCCAGGAGTTTATTTTGGGAATTTCCCCTTTTGTACGCTGGGTGGGGGTTAAAGTCTTGGGCCCTGACACTTTTGTGTTGTCTCTCAAGGGAAATGGCACCCCTGCTTTTCTGTTTAGTCTTTTAAAAAAACTCCTCGTAGGGGTCTGGAACACTTCCTGCTTTCACTTACACTTTTTTCTTTTTCTGGCTCAGAGGGGACTGTTATTTATTAGATTAGTTTTGAGCACTGGGGATATTTACTTTTTATGTTCATCACAGTTTTAAAGCCTCTTTCCACAAAGGTGTCCCACAAAATCCACGAAAACTAGAGCCCGACACCTCCGCCGCCTATGGCCTTATGCATGAGGGGGGAAAGGGCCCAAACCCCCCAGTGATTTGTTGAACTGTAAAATAATTAGTTTGGTATTTGGGGAATCAAAAT
>WNWK01058133.1:0-10540 GCA_009830355.1 Cherax destructor | reverse complement strand
GCTTGGCGGGCGTCTGGCAAGTGTGTTGTATACCCTGACACAGTCATTCAGGTTTTGGGTCTCAAGTGTTTGTATCCCCTGACACAATCATTCAGGCTGTTGGTTTTTAGTGTGTTGTATACTCCTGACACAGTCATTCAGGCTGTTGGTGCATCTGGCAAGTGTGTTGTATACTCCTGACACAGTCATTCAGTGTTGGTCTGGCAAGTGTGTTGTATACCTGACACAGTCATTCAGGCTGTTGGTCTGGCAAGGTGTTGTTACCTGACACAGTCATTCAGGCTGTTGCGCTGGCAAGTGTGTTGTTACTCTGACACAGTCATTAGGCTGTTGGTCTGGCAAGTGTGTGATACCTGACACAGTCATTCAGGCTGTTGGTCTGCAAGTGTGTTTATACCTGACACATCATTCAGGCTTGGTCTGGCAAGTGTGTTGATACCCTGACACAGTCATTCAGGCTGTGCGTCTGGCAAGTGTTTGTATATCACACAGTCATTCAGGCTGTTGGTCTGGCAAGTGTGTTGTTACTCCTGACACAGTCATTCAGGCTGTTGCGTCTGGCAAGTGTGTTGTATACTCCTGACACAGTCATTCAGGCTGTTGCGTCTGGCAAGTGTGTTGTATACTCTGACACAGTCATTCAGGCTGTTGCGTCTGGCAAGTGTGTTGTATACTCCTGACACAGTCATTCAGGCTGTTGGTCTGGCAAGTGTGTTGTATACTCCTGACACAGTCATTCAGGCTGTTGCGTCTGGCAAGTGTGTTGTATACTCCTGACACAGTCATTCAGGCTGTTGCGTCTGGCAAGTGTGTTGTATACCCTGACACAGTCATTCAGGCTGTTGCGTCTGGCAAGTGTGTTGTATACTCTGACACAGTCATTCAGGCTGTTGGTCTGGCAAGTGTGTTGTATACTCCTGACACAGTCATTCAGGCTGTTGGTCTGGCAAGTGTGTTGTATACCTGACACAGTCATTCAGGCTGTTGCGTCTGGCAAGTGTGTTGTATACTCCTGACACAGTCATTCAGGCTGTTGGTCTGGCAAGTGTGTTGTATACTCCTGACACAGTCATTCAGGCTGTTGCGTCTGGCAAGTGTGTTGTATACTCCTGACACAGTCATTCAGGCTGTTGCGTCTGGCAAGTGTGTTGTATACTCTGACACAGTCATTCAGGCTGTTGCGTCTGGCAAGTGTGTTGTATACTCCTGACACAGTCATTCAGGCTGTTGGTCTGGCAAGTGTGTTGTATACTCCTGACACAGTCATTCAGGCTGTTGCGTCTGGCAAGTGTGTTGTATACCCTGACACAGTCATTCAGGCTGTTGCGTCTGGCAAGTGTGTTGTATACTCCTGACACAGTCATTCAGGCTGTTGCGTCTGGCAAGTGTGTTGTATACTCCTGACACAGTCATTCAGGCTGTTGCGTCTGGCAAGTGTGTTGTATACTCTGACACAGTCATTCAGGCTGTTGGTCTGGCAAGTGTGTTGTATACTCCTGACACAGTCATTCAGGCTGTTGCGTCTGGCAAGTGTGTTGTATACTCCTGACACAGTCATTCAGGCTGTTGGTCTGGCAAGTGTGTTGTATACTCCTGACACAGTCATTCAGGCTGTTGGTCTGGCAAGTGTGTTGTATACCCTGACACAGTCATTCAGGCTGTTGCGTCTGGCAAGTGTGTTGTATACTCCTGACACAGTCATTCAGGCTGTTGCGTCTGGCAAGTGTGTTGTATACCTGACACAGTCATTCAGGCTGTTGCGTCTGGCAAGTGTGTTGTATACTCCTGACACAGTCATTCAGGCTGTTGCGTCTGGCAAGTGTGTTGTATACCCTGACACAGTCATTCAGGCTGTTGGTCTGGCAAGGTGTTGTATACCTGACACAGTCATTCAGGCTGTTGGTCTGGCAAGTGTGTTGTATACTCTGACACAGTCATTCAGGCTGTTGCGTCTGGCAAGTGTGTTGTATACCTGACACAGTCATTCAGGCTGTTGGTCTGGCAAGTGTGTTGTATACCCTGACACATCATTCAGGCTGTTGGTCTGGCAAGTGTGTTGTATACCCTGACACAGTCATTCAGTGTCGTCTGCAGTGTGTTGTATACTCTGACACAGTCATTCAGGCTGTTGTCTGGCAATGTGTTATCTCCTACAGCTTCGCGTTGTTGTTTGAATCTTCACGTCTCTGGCAAGTTGTTATCTCACAGTCATTCAGGCTGTTGCGTCTGCAAGTGTGTTGTTACTCTGACACAGTCATTCAGGCTGTTGGTCTGGCAAGTGTTTATACCGCACAGCTTGGCTGTTGTTGAATTGATATTCGCTGTCTCAGGTGTTATCTGCAAGTTAGCTGCGTCGCAGGTGTTGTCTGCAAGTTTACCTGTCGTCCAGGTGTTGCCTGCAAGTTTCGCTTTCAGGTGTTGTGATCTGAACTCTCACGGTCTGCAGTGTGTTGTTACTGACACAGTCATTCAGGCGTTGCGTCTGGAAGTGTGTTGTATACTCCTGACACAGTCATTCAGGCTGTTGGTCTGGCAAGTGTGTTGTATACTCTGACACAGTCATTCAGGCTGTTCGTCTGGCAGTGTGTTGTATACTCCTGACACAGTCTTCAGGCTGTTGCGTCTGGCAAGTGTGTTGTATACTCCTGACACATCATTCAGGCTGTTGCCTGGCAAGTGGTTGTATCTCCTGACATCATTCAGGCTGTTGGTCTGGCAGTGTGTTGTTACTCCTGACAATTAGCTGTTCTCTGGCAAGGTGTTGTATACCCTGACACAGTATTCAGGCTGTTGGTCTGGCAATGTGTTTTACTCTGCACAGTCATTCAGGCTGTGGGTCTGGATGTTTGTATCGACCAGTCATTCAGGCTGTTGGTCTGGCAATGTGTTGTTCTCCTGACACATCACAGTCATTCAGGCTGTTGCGTCTGGCAAGTGTGTTGTATACTCCTGACACAGTCATTCAGGCTGTTGCGTCTGGCAAGTGTGTTGTATACTCCTGACACACAGTCATTCAGGCTGTTGCGTCTGGCAAGTGTGTTGTATACTCCTGACACACAGTCATTCAGGCTGTTGCGTCTGGCAAGTGTGTTGTATACTCCTGACACAGTCATTCAGGCTGTTGCGTCTGGCAAGTGTGTTGTATACTCCTGACACAGTCATTCAGGCTGTTGAGTCTGGCAAGTGTGTTGTATACTCCTGACACAGTCATTCAGGCTGTTGAGTCTGGCAAGTGTGTTGTATACTCCTGACACAGTCATTCAGGCTGTTGCGTCTGGCAAGTGTGTTGTATACTCCTGACACAGTCATTCAGGCTGTTGCGTCTGGCAAGTGTGTTGTATACTCCTGACACAGTCATTCAGGCTGTTGCGTCTGGCAAGTGTGTTGTATACTCCTGACACAGTCATTCAGGCTGTTGCGTCTGGCAAGTGTGTTGTATACTCCTGACACAGTCATTCAGGCTGTTGCGTCTGGCAAGTGTGTTGTATACTCCTGACACAGTCATTCAGGCTGTTGCGTCTGGCAAGTGTGTTGTATACTCCTGACACAGTCATTCAGGCTGCTGAGTCTCGGAAGCATAGAGTCCAGAACGACAGTTCAGAAAAAGATGGCAGACTTGTCCTAAAATAACAATTGTGATTCGCCTTTACCCTCCAGCTAGTACAGTCTTTAAAAGGGAATTTTTTTTCGTCCAACCAGACATTATGTGTGGAGAAATTTCTCCAGGAGGGAGGTATCGGCCCCCCTTCAGCCCTTTCAAGCCCTTTCAGCCCTCTCAGAGAGGGCAGTGGAGTCGTTTTTCTTCCGCATCAAATAATTGAACACAGATGTACCAGGCTAGACACAACACTTCCTTGTACTTCATGGATGAGCTCTGTTGTAATTTGGATGAGTTAATGAGAGATAATCGATCTCTTACTGTAGTAGGAATATTGAGAATATCCTACACCCACTCTAATATTATGGTAAAGATACATACACAGTCGTCTAAGCCCAGATACAGCAAGAAATCAGACATTCTGCATTGCTTCCTGTAGAAGTTTGACAAGGAAGGAAAACATGCTGGATCGACACTTCCTTTATGTCAGGGCAAGCCAGCGAGGGGCGAAGGGGATTGGGGAGATTGCCTTCTTCCATCCCAGAGGGAACAAAACGCCGGGTTAAGGATAAAGAACTCTGTTCCGCATGTTTATGTGCATAAAAAGGACAATCCAAATTAGAGGTATATTACAGAGAAGTGTGTCCAGCTTCTTGTAGTGACATTACTGCAAAAAGACAAATATTGGAGAATGTAGTGACATTGCGAGAGTAACAGAGTTCTGGAATAGGACGGTGACATTCCTCAACAGCATTTCTTCAAGCAAGACACCGATACCTGTCGTATGGTGCAAACAACACCTTACCTCACGTTACAACGAGCAAGGTAGGTTTTGAATTTCTTTGACACAGAGGGACTGCGCAGCTCTAGTAGTCACAAGAAGTTTGAAAGTGTCCTGTTAGACGGCAGTAAGGTGCGGGCTTTTTAGCCCAACTAAGTTAGTATTATTCAGTATTCATTTACTGAATGAAAATCTTTATGCTCCTTTGGGGCAATTATTCTTTAACTCACTTTATACATATATGTCCCTAAGAGCTCCGTGGCGGTGGAACACTGGGTCACGTCGGGGCAACATTCTGACCGTAGCTGCAGAAAGTTGACCCAGCAACAAAGATAAGTACAGTGTTATCTGTTACTGTACCAGTTGATGTTCTACCAATGTCAAATTTAACACATCATGGGATATAACACAAGTTAATAATTTTACCATCTTACAGCTTCATCTTTCCAGTAGTGAGCAGGTGGAGGTGGGTTGATGGTGGGTTGACGGTGGGTTGATGGTGGGTTGAGATGTATAAGTTGAAGTGGGTATACCTGGAGTATACCTGGTGAGGGTTTCGGGGATCAATGCCCCTGCGGCCCGGTCTGTGACCAGGCCTTGTGGTGGATCAGGGACTGACTTTTTTTTTTTTTTTTTTAGTTTTTATTTAAAAACTTTAGGAATACATATACAATAAACAGAGCGCCAACAGGCATACAACGTAACAAAGCTATTACGTAATATATAATCAACACGTAAACAATCAGGGGTCTATTTGTATTCCTCCTTATGTATGCTGTGAGGCATTTGAAGTCTTGAGCCCCTGACACTTATTGTGTTGTCTCTTAGTGTATTCGTAGCTCCCCTGCTTTTCATTTGGGGGATGTTATATCTTTTGTTTATGTAGCGAGTAATTTTCGTGTGCAAATTTGGCACTAGTCCCTCTAGGATTTTGCAAGTGTATACTATCAAACATCTTTCTCTCCTGCGATGCACGGAATATAAATCAAGGGACTTCAACCGTTCACAGTAATTTAGGTGCCGTGAAAGATCTCTGAACATTCTCCAGGTCTGCAATTTTGCCTGCTTTGAACGGGGCCGTTAGTGTGCAGTAATCTTCCTTCTTAGAGAAAACAAGCGATCTGAAGAGAAGCATCATGGGCTTGGCATCCCTAGTTACGAAGGTTCTCATTATCCATCCTATCACTCTTCTAGCAGATGTGGTAGATACAATGCAATGTAACACAAGGCAGTGTAATACAAGGCAGTGTAACATAAGACAGAGTAACACAAGGTAGTGTAACACAAAGCAGTGTAACACAAAGCAGTATAACACAATGCAGTCAAGCACAAAGCAGTATAACACAAAGCAGTGTAACACAAGGCAGTGTAAAAAAAGGCAGTGTAACACAAGGCAGTGTAACACAAGGCAGTATAACACAAGGAAGTGCAAAACAAGGCAGTGTAACACAAGACAGTGTAACACAAGGCAGTGTAACAAAAAGCAGTGTAACACAAAGCAGTGTAACACAAGGCAGTGTAAGACAAAGCAGTGTAAGTCTAAGCAATGTAACACAAGGCAGTGTAACGCAAGGCAGTGAAACACAAGGCCTTGTAACACAAGGCAGTGTAACGCAAGGCAGTGAAACACAAGGCCTTGTAACACAAAGCAGTGTAACGCAATACAGTGTAACAAAAAGCAGAGTAACACAAGGCAGTGTAACACTAGGCAGTGTAACACAAAGCAGTATAACACAAGGCAGTGTAACACAAGGCAGTTTAACACAAGGCAATGTAAGACAAAGCAGTATAACACAAGGCAGAGTAACACAAAGCAGTATAACACAAGGCAGTGTAACACGTGGCAGTGTAACTCAAGGCAGTGTAGCACAAGGCAGTGTAACACAAGGCAGCGTAACACGAGAGAGTGTAACACAAGGCAGTGTAACACAAAGCAGTATAACACAGGGCAGTGTAACACAAAGCAGTATAACACAAGGCAGTGTAACTCAAGGCAGTGTAACACAAAGCAGTGTAATACAAGGCAGTGTAACACAAGCCGTGTAAAACAAGGGAGTGTAACACAAGGCAGTATAACACAAGGCAGTGTAACACAAGGTAGTGTAACACAAGGCAGTGTAACACTAGGTAGTGAAACACAAGGTAGCGTAACACAAGACAGTGTAACACAAGGCAGTGTATCACAAAGCAGTGTAACACAAGGCAGTGTAACAAAAACCAGTGTAACAAAGCAGTGTAACACAAAGCAGTGAAAAGGCAGTGTAACACAAGGCAGTGTAACACAAAGCAGTGTAACACTGTAGCACATTCATTTCCTCCAAACATTCATTAAAATGTTATTTCCAACACTATCATCATCTCCACCTGCACATTCCCTTCCCCCAACCCACCACCCAACCCACCACCCAACCCACCGCCCAACCCACCCCCAACCCACCACCCAACCCACCACCCAACCCCAACCCCGCTCCCATACCCAACCCCCCAACCAACCCCAACCCTCAACCTCACCTCAGCGCAAGCTGGGTCAGCTTGCGCTGGGTCAGCTTGTGGTGGGTCAGCTTGCGCTGGGTCAGCTTGCGCTGGGTCAGCTTGCGCTGGGTCAGCTTGTGCTGGGTCAGCTTGCGCTGGGTCAGCTTGTGCTGGGTCAGCTTGCGCTGGGTCAGCTTGCGCTAGGTCAGCTTGCGCTGGGTCAGCTTGCGCTGGGTCAGCTTGTGCTGGGTCAGCTTGTGCTGGGTCAGCTTGCGCTGGGTCAGCTTGCGCTGGGTCAGCTTGCGGTGGGTCAGCTTGTGCTGGGTCAGCTTGCGCTGGGTCAGCTTGCGCTGGGTCAGCTTGCGCTGGGTCAGCTTGCGCTGGGTCAGCTTGTGGTGGGTCAGCTTGCGCTGGGTCAGCTTGCGCTGGGTCAGCTTGCGGTGGGTCAGCTTGTGCTGGGTCAGCTTGCGCTGGGTCAGCTTGCGGTGGGTCAGCTTGCGGTGGGTCAGCTTGTGCTGGGTCAGCTTGCGGTGGGTCAGCTTGCGGTGGGTCAGCTTGTGCTGGGTCAGCTTGTGCTGGGTCAGCTTGCGCTGGGTCAGCTTGCGCTGGGTCAGCTTGCGCTGGGTCAGCTTGCGCTGGGTCAGCTTGTGGTGGGTCAGCTTGCGCTGGGTCAGCTTGCGCTGGGTCAGCTTGCGCTGGGTCAGCTTGCGCTGGGTCAGCTTGTGGTGGGTCAGCTTGTGGTGGGTCAGCTTGCGCTGGGTCAGCTTGCGCTGGGTCAGCTTGCGCTGGGTCAGCTTGCGCTGGGTCAGCTTGCGCTGGGTCAGCTTGAGGTGGATCAGCTTGTGCTGGGTCAGCTTGTGCTGGGTCAGCTTGTGCTGGGTCAGCTTGTGCTGGGTCAGCTTGTGCTGGGTCAGCTTGTGCTGGGTCAGCTTGCTCTGGGTCAGCTTGTGCTGGGTCAGCTTGTGCTGGGTCAGCTTGTGCTGGGTCAGCTTGTGCTGGGTCAGCTTGTGCTGGGTCAGCTTGCTCTGGGTCAGCTTGTGCTGGGTCAGCTTGTGCTGGGTCAGCTTGTGCTGGGTCAGCTTGCTCTGGGTCAGCTTGTGCTGGGTCAGCTTGTGCTGGGTCAGCTTGTGCTGGTCAGTGCTTGGCGTGCTGGGTCAGCTTGCTCTGGGTCAGCTTGTGCTGGGTCAGCTTGCTCGGTGGGTCAGCTTGTGCTGGGTCAGCTTGTGCTGGGTCAGCTTGTGCTGGGTCAGCTTGTGCGGGTCAGCTTGTCTGGGTCAGCTTGTGCTGGGTCAGCTTGTGCTGGGTCAGCTTGGTGGGTCAGCTTGCTCTGGGTCAGCTTGTGCTGGGTCAGCTTGTGCTGGGTCAGCTTGTGCGGTGGGTCAGCTTGTGCTGGGTCAGCTTGTGCTGGGTCAGCTTGCTTGGGTCAGCTTGTGCTGGGTCAGCTTGCTCTGTAGTCAGCTTGTGCTGGGTCAGCTTGTGTAGGGTCAGCTTGTGCTGGGTCAGCTTGTGCTGGGTCAGCTTGCGGTGAACCAGCTTGCGGTGGGCCAGCTTGCAATGGGTCAGCTTGCGGTGGGTCAGCTTGTGGTGGGTCAGCTTGTGTGAGTCAGCTTGTGGTGGGTCAGCTTGTGCTGGGTCAGCTTGGCTGGGTCAGCTTGTGCTGGGTCAGCTTGTGGTGGGTCAGCTTGTGGTGGGTCAGCTTGTGCTGGGTCAGCTTGTGCTGGGTCAGCTTGTGGTGGGTCAGCTTGCGGTGGGTCAGCTTGTGCTGGGTCAGCTTGTGGTGGGTCAGCTTGTGCTGGGTCAGCTTGTGGTGGGTCAGCTTGCGGTGGGTCAGCTTGTGCTGGGTCAGCTTGTGCTGGGTCAGCTTGCGGTGGGTCAGCTTGTGCTGGGTCAGCTTGCGCTGGGTCAGCTTGTGCTGGGTCAGCTTGCGGTGGGTCAGCTTGCGGTGGGTCAGCTTGGCTGGGTCAGCTTGCGGTGGGTCAGCTTGGCTGGTGGTCAGCTTGGCTGGGTCAGCTTGCGGTGGGTCAGCTTGTGCTGGGTCAGCTTGGCTGGGTCAGCTTGCGCTGGGTCAGCTTGTGCTGGGTCAGCTTGCGGTGTGGTCAGCTTGCGGTGGGTCAGCTTGCGGTGGGTCAGCTTGGGTGGGTCAGCTTGCGGTGGGTCAGCTTGCGTGGGTCAGCTTGCGGTGGGTCAGCTTGGTGGGTCAGCTTGGGTGGGTCAGCTTGCGTGGCTGGGGTCAGCTTGTGGTGGGTCAGCTTTGGTGGGCGCTTGCTGGGTCAGGCTTGGGTGGGTCAGCTTGGGTGGGTCAGCTTGCGCTGGGTCAGCTTGCGCTGGGTCAGCTTGCGCTGGGTCAGCTTGCGGTGGGTCAGCTTGCGGTGGGTCAGCTTGGGTGGGTCAGCTTGGTGGGTCAGCTTGTGGTGGGTCAGCTTGTGGTGGGTCAGCCTGTCAGCTTGGTGGGTCAGCTTGGCTGGGTCAGCTTGTGCTGGGTCAGCTTGTGGTGGGTCAGCTTGCGGTGGGTCAGCTTGCGGTGGGTCAGCTTGGTCGCTGGTGTCAGCTTGTGGTGTGGTCAGCTTGTGGTGGGTCAGCTTGCGCTGGGTCAGCTTGTGCTGGGTCAGCTTGTGTGGGTCAGCTTGGGTGGGTCAGCTTGTGGTGGGTCAGCTTGTGCTGGGTCAGCTTGTGGTGGGTCAGCTTGTGGTGGGTCAGCTTGGCTGGGTCAGCTTGTGCTGGGTCAGCTTGTGCTGGGTCAGCTTGCGGTGGGTCAGCTTGGGTGGGTCAGCTTGCTGGTCAGCTTGTGTGGGTCAGCTTGTGCTGGGTCAGCTTGTGCTGGGTCAGCTTGCGGTCAGCTTGTGCTGGGTCAGCTTGCGGTGGGTCAGCTTGCGGTGGGTCAGCTTGCGGGGTCAGCTTGTGCTGGGTCAGCTTGCGTGGGTCAGCTTGCGGTGGGTCAGCTTGCGGTGGGTCAGCTTGGGTGGGTCAGCTTGCGGTGGGTCAGCTTGCGGTGGGTCAGCTTGCGGTGGGTCAGCTTGCGGTGGGTCAGCTTGCTGGGTCAGCTTGTGCTGGGTCAGCTTGCGGTGGGTCAGCTGTGCTGGGTCAGCTTGTGCTGGGTCAGCTTGGGTGGGTAGTCTGCTTAGCGGTGGGTCAGCTTGCGGTGGGTCAGCTTGGTGGGTCAGCTGGCTGGTCATGGCTGGTGGGTCATTGGAGGTCAGTTGTGGTGGTCAGCTTGTGGTTCTGTGGTGTCAGCTTGCGCTGGGTCAGCTTGTGCTGGGTCAGCTTGTGGTGGGTCAGCTTGCGGTGGGTCAGCTTGCGGTGGGTCAGCTTGTGGTGGGTCAGCTTGTGGTGGGTCAGCTTGTGGTGGGTCAGCTTGCGCTGGGTCAGCTTGTGCTGGGTCAGCTTGTGGTGGGTCAGCTTGCGGTGGGTCAGCTTGTGGTGGGTCAGCTTGTGCTGGGTCAGCTTGTACGGGTTGTACTTATAACGGCTGCATCACGGCTGTTCACGTGATTTCCAACCTCTGCCCATGTGATCTGGCATCAGCCAATGATAGGCCTGCCTTTTGAATGCCTCAGCGCCAGGCGGCCTAGTGTTCAGTTACCACCCAGACTCAGTGCAGGACAGACACACAGGCATAGGCTCTCAGCTCCCATATATCCAACGCCTCATTAAACGCTACCAAAACCCAAGCTCATCGTCTGTTAATATTA
>WNWK01058132.1:0-10541 GCA_009830355.1 Cherax destructor | reverse complement strand
AAACCCCTTTACCTAACGTAACCTAACCTGATTTTTCCCCAGGGGTTTTAGGTTAACTAACCTAGCCTAACCTCAAAAAACCCCCTAACCTAGGTTAGGTTACCACAACCTAACCTCCCCTTTTTTAAAACCCTGGTTGGTTAGCCCCAACCAAAAAAACCCTTTTCATAAAAGGTAGCCCTCACGTTAAAGATCTTTTTTCAGCAAATTACGAATGGGGGTAGACCGCATGCGAAAGTAGCACTATTTCTGATACAGGGGATAAATTTTTTGGCTTTTTCCCCTTTTTTTTTTTTTAATTTACCCCCGTTATAAAAAGGGACGAACTGTGCAGCATAATCTAAATGAGGTCTAATTAAAGTTTTTTAGAGTTGAAGAACCCGGGGTGTCATCATCAAATTTGCTTATGCCCATTTACCCCATCTATGTTGTTTATGAAAATTTTGGAAAAAAAGGTCCATCACCCCCCCCTGTGGAACACCGCTTGTACGTGCCCCATTCTAAATTTCCCATTTATGAAAACTTTTGTTGCCTATTTGTCAACCTTGCCCTACCCGGGGAAAACCCTCCTCCAATTCCATGTGCCTTTTTTTTCCCCTCAGTGCCTCTGATGTGGAACTCTATGGGAAACCTTACTGAATTCCATATCCCACAAATCATTTTCATTACCATGATCTACCTCCTTAAATACCTAAGTAAAAAAAATTTTTGGGAAAGGCAAAACCCCCCCTTAAAAAAACCTTTTGGTTGAGATTCTTTAAATTTCAATTTATGTTTTTCAAGATCAGAATTGCCTCGGAATTATTGATTCTATTAATTTTCCCACTATGGAGGGGGGGGTTTATTGGTTTTATAGTACGAAACCAAGGACCTGTCTCCATTTTCCACTTGTCTCCCAAACCCCCCCAGTTTGTGTGATATGTTAAAAGTTTCCCCCAAAAATGTTTGCTGTTCCACTTCACCCCTTTTTAAAACTTTTAAAAAACATTTCATCGGGGCCGGGGGATTTGGGGGGTTTTTTAATTTTTATCTATTTCCCCTGAGAACCATGTCACTAGTTACCCATTTGTTTTTGTTTTTCCCCCTTTTTGGATCTAAACTTTTTATTTCAGGAATTTCGCTAGTATCTTAGATAAATTTTTCACCGTCATTTATCTGTCTGTTTTGCACCTGTAATAGTTTGAGGTCTTTGGGGGAGTTTGAACGCCAATTTTGCAGCGCCACTATGGGGCTTGTGCCACTGTTTTTGTTTGGGAGGGTATTGCCATACCTTTTTTCAGCGGTAGTGGCATTTACGTTTCTGGTAGGATGGAAGTGTTGGTTTCACTGGCCAGGGTGCTTTACTTTCATTCTCTTTTTTTTCAGTCCCTATGACTGATTTTTCTTCAGCAAATTGGGGGAAAGGGGAAAAATTAAAATTTTAGCAGCATCTACACCTCTAACACCAGCCATGTTCACTCTTCACTCTTTTTATTTCAAAAAAAAAATCTTTTTTTTTTTTAAAAAGAAAAGAAACCACTGATCGCATCAGTCACCTAGAAATTTACCTAGAAGCTACTCTAGCAATCACCAGTGATTACTAGCAGATTTCCCTGTTATTTTACTTCACAAACCAACTCCCTCCTCACTTATCCCCTTACTTCAAAAACCCAACATTTCCCCTCACTTCACAGTCCTGCCACCTTCACCCTCTAACTCATTTCCATCCTTGAAAGGGGGGGGGCATGGGGCAGACCCGGGGGTTGTAGGAGCAGCATTTCACTTTTAATTTCCAAATTTATCCTCATATTTTCGCTAATTTTAGGGAAATATAAGCCAAAGTCTACAGCATAAGTCATAATGCCCCCTCTCATTATTGTATATTGGAAACAAAAGCCAGAAAAGTTTTCCATTCATGAGTTCAGAAATTTTCCCTTCCTATATAGTTGATCTGGATCCTGCCCTCAGTTTTCATTCTGTTTGTCAATGGCTGCACTGATCTACTTTAGCTGTGATATGTGAAGGAGAGAGTAAAACCCATCTAATTTTAATAAAAACCATATATAAAAAATTCCTATTGTGAATTTTAATCTCAATGTGTATATATGTTAATGTTTTGCCTTCCAATACGTAGGAACGTTTTAATTTTCATAACGATGCGATTTCCCCGACCTTAGTTTTTTCCTCTCCTGTTCAAATGAAATGCTTGTCATTCTCTCCATCTTTCCCAAATCTATCGTTTATCCTCTTCACTTTTCATTTTTACCTATTTTCTGTTTTTCCCCCCTTTTTCGTCTTGTTTTTTATAATTCCCCTCGCCTTTTTACCCGCCCTATTTTCCGACTTTCTATTTTCTCCTTGGACTTAATTGTTCTGACGGACCGAGACGTCGTCTTAAGTTTCGTCAAAAATTAAAATTAAACTACTGTAATGAAACTTTTCTTCTGCATTTCTGAAATGTTTTAAATTATTCGTAAACAATGTATGTCCCGGGGAAATAAATTTTCCCCGTTCTTTTTACTGACTTGTTGTTCCATTAGTTTTTTTTCAGTTCTGCCTGGTTTCCTTCCTCGGGGATCAGCCGGTGGGGCTTTTGGGCAGGTTGGGTGAGTGCATATCATGTTTTGGTCTTGGTGCGGAGTGGTTGTATGTGTGGGGTGGGCAGGCGGGAGAGGTTGTGATGGTCTGATCTTTGTACGGGTGTCGGGGGAAAAGAAGAGAGAAGGAGGGTTTACTGTTAGGGTAATAAACCCGCAAGTGAGTGGAAGAAGAGGATGATCAGATTTTGGTGAGTGGTGGTGAAGGGGGATGGCAGGGGGAAGGAGTTGATGTACCTGACTTGCTGAAGTGCAGTTTTAAGCGGGTTGATTGAAGATTGGTATACCCTTTTTTTTGAAAAGAAGGGTGATCAGTAAAGAATTAGAGCTGTTAATTGGTCGGGATGGAGGTAAAAAAAAAACAGGTTATAGTTTCCTGAGCCAAACTAGACACTGGTACCTGAGGGGACAAAATCTTTCAGTTATGAATGAATTTGCTGAGTACATTTTGTTTTTCCAAAGGATACTTTTCGTACTATGCCATTATTTGTATGGGGTGGCATAGCTGTGATTTCTATTGTCGAGATAAAAAATTAAATGGAGGCGGTCTGAAGAATTATACAGACAAGAATATTTTATTTTTTTAAAGGGTTTTATTTTCGTATTATAGACGAAAAAAAAAGCCTTATTATCGATTTCAAAAAAGTTATTCACATTTTTTATCTCGAAAAAAGTAGATCATAAGTTTTTTTTAAAATTAGGTTAGGCGTAAGATAAGTTCAAAGTTCCATATTACGATAAAAAAAACTTATCCAAAATACTAATTTTGGGGTCAGTGAATACAGAAATGATATTTAACGTTGAAATTGTTTAATCTATAAAGATGAATGACCCGCTTATGTTATCCAGGGGCTGGAAGGAAGAAGAATAAATATACTGTACTATGGAAAAGCTTTGGGTTCACAATTTTTATATTTCCCCTCAGTAGTTTTTTATTAAGTCGGGAAAAGCTGCTGATTACAGGAGTGGGAATTTTCCTTTAAGTTTAGTGACCTCCTTGAAAAATAATTTTAATTCTTCATCATGAAAAGTGATCTTGTAGCCTTTAACGACATTGGTGGTCTGATGGCTGCCATAAACATTATTCATAACCAGAGCGGGGAAAATACATTGATTCCGAAAGGGGGAAACGCTGTTTTTTTGCAAGATGGCGACGGGTTTCCGCAATCAGTTGGTCATGTAGTGTTCTTGCAGGAAACAGATGAAACTTTAATAAAATTTTAACTGCATAAATTATGAAAATCATCAGTGGGGGCTTTTGGGCGACTTGTTGTTCCTACCTTCCCTGAACTGTTATGATTCACTAAATTGCTCTTGTCTGTGGAATGGGATAGTCGGGGAGGACACTTATTACATCAAGAAGGATTGGCAACTTGACACTCATTGGAACGTGGAACAAAATGTTCAGTATCCTCCACTTGAGAACCGAGCAGGGTTTTTAAAATTATTGATAAAATGTACTTAAAGTACATCGGGGGAAATTCCCATGACTCAATAAAGAAAAAAACAGAGGTTTTACTCCACAGTTTCATGAGCTTCTGAGATGAGGAGTTTGACCGTAACGAAATTGGGACGAAAAAAAACCGTGAAAAGCTTTTCCGTTAGTAGCAATGAATATTTTCGGGAAATCTAAGCTAAAATTACAGGGGGGGTGGAAAATTGCTGTTGTTCTATTGAAAAATCGGCTGTTGTATATCTTTAGAAATAAATTTTCAACATTCGCAACTAGATTTTTTCCAGCTACCTAAAAGCAGTCAATGATGAACGTTCCCACTGGAACATCTAAGTCATTGGGAAACGCTCAAGGAAAAATTAACTCAATCACTGTTAGCAGATCACTGCTGGACAATAACAAGAGATGCTCCAGAGGTGGAATACAACAGACAAGCCAAGAAGCGTCGGGCTGAATCATTATAAGTGAATTCATTATACAGGTATGTTGCTAATATTCTGCATACATATACACAAAATGTGTAAATATATTTCCTTGTAAACGTTAGCCAACTGATTTTAATTATGGTCATATTCGATTTCAGAATACCCAAAAAATTAACATGAAATACATTTTTTCCTAGAAAGCACAATTTTATGTTTCCAAATTTGTGGACAAACATATTTTTTTTCTGATGAGCAGAAAAAACATTAAAACATACAATGCATAGGTCAGCGCAGCTGAGGTGAATACACCACGAAAGCCTACACTGCATAAATAGGTAAAGGGATAATAGTAAGAATTCGTGGTTCTCATGGTTTCTAAATACAATAAACACGCAATCAGATCCCCATATTAATTCTGTACATGCATTCTGGGAACACTCCTTATATTTTAAGGTAAATCACGGTCTTGAGGCAGATCACTGTGCCATGGAGGCGAAAAGGACATTCGTTGTTCATTGCATCACCAAAAAATATGAAGTTCTGGAAAACCCTCTTGAGAGCTGCAGAAACCAATTATGCTGATGTAAATACTTGAGATAACAAAAAACTTCAATTTGTGGGTGTTATATGCCATTTTCAACATACAAGCAAAATACTTGTTTGATAGTGATATACAACAGGTGTCATACCACAGGAGATGCCAAACATCTTTCGATGAAAAGCTGGTTGATGATTGTCAAAGATAATCCCAGAAGTTTCAATGAAGTCAATGAGGGAACGTGAATCTTTAAGGAAAAAACGAAAATAAGAGGGTAAACCTTGAAAGAGATTCTTATACAGTGCACTGAACTAAAAGAACATGAGAAAATCATGAAAGTAGCTGTCAGGAAAATGGAAAAGATAATATCATTGTCAACATGGCACTAGAAGCAATTTAACGTCACTAGCTCATCTGAGTTTTCAACTTCCAGCTGTAGCCCTTGTTCCTGTGTCCCAGCTCTGAAACATTCTAGCCCTGTCCAACTTGTCAACTCCTCTCATTATTTTATACGTCGTTATTATGTCTTCCCGTTTCTCCCTATCTTCTAGTGTCATCAGGGTGAGTTCCCTAACCTCTCCTCATAAGACATACCCTGAGCTCCGAACTAGTCTTGTTGCAAACTTTTGCACTTTCTCCAATTTCTTACTTGTTTGTTCCATGTGTGGGTTCCATACTGGTGCTGCATACTCCAATATGAACCTGACGTACACGGTGTCATGAATGACTCCTTACTTCGATGTAGAAATGCTATTCTCAGGTTTGCCAGACGCCCATATTCTGCAGCGGTTAAATGTGCGCCTCAGCCTCAGGAAACGTGCTCGGTATAATCTCATCCCAACATCTACTTCCGTAAGTGAGGTTTGCATCATTTGATCCGTTATCCTGTACTCCATCTGCGGTCTTCTTTGTCCTTCCATAAGCTTCATAACTTTGCACTTGCTGGGGTTAAACTCCAGTAGCCAGTTCAGTTCCCCTTGTAAATATACCTGACTCTCGTCCGCTTGTGTTCTCATTAGTTTCGCATCATCGGCGAACAGAGACACCTCCGAATCTATTCCTTCCATCCTATTCACACATACAAGAAACAGCACTGGACTTAGGACTGACCCTTGTGGAAATCCCACTGACACATAGGCCCACTCTGACACCTTATCACATAACAACGCTCGTTGTTTCCTTCCTGTCAGGTATTTCTTGATCCAGTGCTTTTCCTACTATTTCTGCTCAGCTCCTGTAGTCTCTTGTCTCTTGTGTGATACTGACAAAAGCCTTCTTACAGTCCAAAAAGATGCAATCAACTCATCCCTCTCTCTCCTGTCTTACTTCTGTTACCTTGTATAACTCAAGTAGATTTGGACACAGGATTTCCCATCCCTGAAGCCGTGCTGATTGCACGTATGAGCCAATCCTGTGTGTGTGTGTGTGTGTGTGTGTGTGGTGTGTGTGTGTGTGTGTGGTGTGGGATAGTGAGTGTGTGTTCGTAGTAGTTACTAGGTGTCAAAGGAAGTTATCAATGTGTGTGTGTGTGTGTGTGTGTGTTTGTAATTGTATAGGTGAGTGTTAGCATGAGTGTGTTAGTAAGTTGTAAATATTAGTGTGTGTACTCACCTAGTTATACTCACCTAGTTGGGGTTGAGAGGTCGAGTCATAGCTCCTGGCCCCACCTCTTCACTGGCTGCTACTGGGTCACTCTCCTGCGCCATTAGATTTATCATACCTCTTCATAAAGCTATGAATGGATCTTGCCTCCACTACATCGCTTCCCAAACTATTCCACTTCCTGACCACTCTGTGACCGAAGAAATACTTCTAACATCCCTGTGATTCATCTGAGTCTTCAACTTCCAACTGTGTCCCTTGTTGCTGTGTCCCATCTCTGGAACATTCAATCCTGTCCACCTTGTCAATTCCTCTCAGTATTTTATATGTCGTTATCATGTCCTCCCTATCTCTCCTGTTCTCCAGTGTCGTCAGGTCGATTTCCTTAACCTCTTCTCGTAGGACATACTCCTTAGCTCCGGGACTAGTCTTGTTGCAAACCTTTGCACTTTCTCTAGTTTCTTTACGTGCGTGGCTAGGTGTGGGTTCCAAACTGGTGCTGCATACTCCAATATGGGCCTAACGTACACAGTGTACAGGGTCTTGAACGATTCCTTATTAAGATGTCGGAATGCTGTTCTTAGGTTTGCTAGGTGCCCGTATGCTGCAGCAGTTATTTAGTTGATGTGCGCCTCAGGAGATGTGCCTGGTGTTATACTCACTCTAAGATCTTTTTCTTTGATTGAGGTTTGTAGTCTCTGGCCCCTAGACTGTACTCCGTCTGAGGTCTTCTTTGCCTTTCCCCAATCTTCATGACTTTGCACTTGGTGGGGTTGAACATCAGGAACCAATTACTGGACCAGGCTTGCAGTATGTCCAGATCCCTTTGTAGTTCTGCCTGGTCCTCGTCCGATTGAATTCTTCTCATCAACTTCACATCATCTGTAAACAGGGACACTTCGGAGTCTATTCATTCCGTCATGTCGTTGACAAATACCAGAAACAGCACCGGTTCTAGGACTGACCCCTGTGGAACCCCACTCGTCACCGGCGCCCACTCTGACACCTCGCTCCGTACCATGACTCGCTGCTGTCTTCCTGACTGGTATTCTCTGATTCGTTGGAGTGCCTTCCCTGTTATCCCTGCCTGGTCCTTCAGCTTTTGCACTAATCTCTTGTGTCGAACTGTGTCAAACGCCTTCTTACAGTCCAAGAAAATGCAATCTACCCACCCCTCTCTTTCTTGTCTTACTGTTGTTACCCTATCATACAACTCCAGTAGGTTTGTGACAGGATTTCCCATCCCTGAAACCGTGTTGGCCGTCGTTGATAAGCTCATTCCTTTCTAGGTGTTCCACCACTCTTGTCCTGATAATCTTCTCCATGACTTTGTATACTATACATGTCAGTGACACTGGTCTGTAGTTTAGTGCTTCATGTCTGCCTCCTTTTTTAAAAATTGGGACTACATTTGCTGTCTTCCATACGTCAGGTAATCTCCCTGTTTCGATAGATGAGTTGAATATTGTTGTTAGGGGTACACATAACGCCTCTGCTCCCTCTCTCAGGCCCCATGGAGAGATGTTGTCCGGCCCCATCGATTTGAGGTATCTAGCTCACTCAGCAGTCTCTTCACTTCCTCCTCGGTTGCATGTGTTGTGTCCAGCACTTGGTGGTGTACCCACCTCTCCGTCTTTCTGGAGTCCCTTCTGTCTCCTCTGTGAACACTTCTTTGAATCTCATGTTGAGTTCCTCACATACTTCGTGGTCGTTTCTTGTGATCTCTCCTCCTTCCTTCCTTAGCCTGATCACCTGGTCCTTGACTGTTGTTTTACTCCTGATGTGGCTGTACATGGCTTTCGCTGCTATGTCATTTTCATATCGTCGTTAGGCCTCCCTTCCTACTTGTGCATATTCATTTCTGGCTCTACGCCTGCGCTCCTTATTCTCCTGGGTCCTTTGCCTTTTATACTTCTTCCATTTTCTAGCACACTTGGTTTTGGCCTCCCTCCACCTTTGGGTGAACCACGGGCTCATCCTGGCTTTTTCATTATTCCTGTTACCCTTGGGTACAAACCTCTCCTTAGCTTCCTTGCATATTGTTGTCACACATTCCATCATCTCGTTTACTGACTTCCCTGCCAGTTCTCTGTCCCACTGAACCCCGCTCAGGAAGTCCTTCATGCCCACGTAGTCCCCTTTCTTGTAGTTTGGCTTCATTCGTCCAGCCCTTCCTGCTTCCCCCTCCACTTGTAACTCTACTGTGTATTCGAAGCTTAAAACCAAATAATCACTGGCCCCAAGGGGTCTTTCATATGTGATGTCCTCAATATCTGCACTACTCAAGGTGAATATTAGGTCCAGTATCGCTGGTTCATCCTCTCCTCTCTCTCTGGTAGTGTCCCTTACGTGTTGGTACATGACGTTTTCCAGTATCACCTCCATCATCTTAACCCTCGACGTTTCTTGGCCCCCATGTGGCTCCAAGTTCTCCCAATCGATTTCCTTGTTGTTAAAGTCACCCATGATCAGTAGCTTCGCCCTGCTCTTATGAGCCCTTCTGGCCACTTTAGCCAGTGTGTCAACCATCGCTCTATTACTCTCATCATACTGTTGCCTTGGCCTCCTGCTGTTCTGTGGTGGGTTAAACATCACTGCAATTACCACCTTGGGACCTCCAGACTGAAGCATTTCTACTATGTAACCTCTAGCTTTCCCTCTGTCTCCTCTCTCCAGCTCATCAAAATCCCGTTGTTTTTTGATCAGCAGAGCCACTACTCCACCCCCTCTGTTCCCTCTCTTTCCTCAGGATCTGATATCCTGTTGGAAAGATGACATATGTTATCATACCTGTGAGCTTGGTTTCTGTGAGAGCTATGATGTCTGGTGATGCCTCTTTGACTCTTTCATGCCACTCCTCCCACTTATTTGTTATTCCGTCAGCATTGGTTTACCATACCTTCAGTTTCCTCTCCAACACTGTGTTTTGGGGGGTCTGTGGGAGTGGGGGACCTGGCAGTGTACTGTGGGATTCTATAGCAGAGTGTTGGGTGGAGGATTGTGGTTTGTGTTGGGATAGTGTGATTGGTTGTGGGATTCTGGGGATGGTTCTATGTGTGCTTGCTCTTGTTACTCTGCCCTGATCTGGTTGTCCTCTGCTGATTCTGACCGAGTCTCTCCTCCTAGCTCCTTTCGCTTTTGTGTCCTCTCCTTCAGCTGCTGTCATTTTGTTTTTCTTCTGTCTCAGTCTAGGAACACCCTCTTGTATTCTGCCGATTCCTTCAACCGTGGTTTCTCTTGGAGAATCCTATTTCGCACTGTTTCTGTTCAGTCTCTGAAAATTTGCAATCTCAGACATGACCTCTTCATCTATTTCTGTGATGATGTTCTCAATCTCCTTTCTTTCTGCCTGCCGTCTTTCAGTGTGTGTCCTTCCCTCGCTCTCCTGGAGCCCATGAATAAACACTGACTTCGCCCTCTCCTCCTCCCATTGTCTTTCCCTCTGTGACTCTGGTTCCTGTCTGTACAAGGCCATTTTCTCCCTTATTTTTTTTTCCTGTAGCTCTTGGTGGCATGATCATGCCTCTGCATTTGACCTATCCCCCTCTCCACCTGCAACCAGCTGCTCTTCCCGTCACTCCTTGGCCCTGCTTACTTACCTATTTGTGGTTCCAGGGGTCGATTCATAGCTCCTGGCCCCGCCTCTTCACTGATTGCTACTAGGTCCTCTCTCTCCCTGCTCCATGAGCTTTATCAAACCTCGTCTTAAAACTATGTATGGTTCCTGCCTCCACTACGTCACTTTCTAGGCTATTCCACTTCCTGACAACTCAATGACTGAAGAAATACTTCCTAACATCCCTTTGACTCATAGGAGTCTTCAACTTCCAATTGTGACCCCTTGTTTCTGTGTCCCCTTCTGGAACATCTTGTCTCTGTCCACATTATCTATTCCTCGCAGTATTTTATATGTCGTTATCATGTCTCTCCTAACCCTCCTGTCCTCT
>WNWK01058131.1:0-10541 GCA_009830355.1 Cherax destructor | reverse complement strand
AAAAGACCTGTGTGCTCCTTGATCAAACAACGCAATCATTCTGTGACCAGCTTATTCAGTAACGTGGGGTAGTCAGTGTGGTATTCAAGTGAGGTGTCCCCCCCTGGGCCCTGACCTGTTCTTCTTGTTTTCTTGCAAGTATGGGCGGGGACAAACTATAGTGTCATTTTTTCCACAAGTGCCTGGGGATCCCCCAGGCATTTGGGACAATATCAGCTCCTGGATCCTTTCCCGGCGGGTACGTTTTAACTTATCACAGGATGGGCCTGTCCCAAACTAGCAGACATTTCAGAGAAATGTGGAGAAGAGGGAGGGACTCGTCCACTTACCCTTTTTAATTTTCCCTTTGTCACTGGTAGCGACTGAGCCATCGTCATAGTACCTACAAGGTGGCGTCCAGGTGGTAACGCTTTGGGTGAGGCCCGCCCGTGGCCCTTAAAATGCTAAGTATTAGTTTACACGATATTTTGATACAGGCAACTATGCTGAAGCCTTCACTAATTTCAGCAGAGGTGAATATTCGTTTAGCAAATCATAATTCAGATGTTCTAAGAGTTTTCTGGAAATTTTCCCTTTTACAATTGAATTGAAAACCCAGTTACCCCCAAACTTTTTTTAAGGGGAGAGACCGCAGTTATGAAAAGACAGTCGAATGTTGAATCTGGTGAGTGTGGCGAGGTGTGAGATCAACCAGCCTGTAAACTAGTTCGGCTGTGATCCCTTATCGGAATTAAGTTTTAGGACCTTAGTAGCGTGGTAATTAGCATATGTGATATAAAGGGCCCTTTTGATAAGGTCATGCTTCTCTCCTCAACTGAGTTCTCATGTAATTAAACTTAGTCATGTAGTCAATGTCTGACCAACTGAATTTAATGATCGAAGACTTGCTAAAAACTCTTAAAATTCCTGCCTGTCACATTGGGGAATTTTTATGTGAGGTGGGGAAAGCATCTGTGGTTGAGGCCCGATGGCATGGTGGCTAGCGCTCTTCTTCACGCACGGAGGGCCCGGTTAACCCCCGGGGGGAAACATTTCGAAGTGTTTCGTTACACACCCCATACCAACAGGCCCGTGTCAATCGACTGTGCCTGGACAAAAGGGAACAACTAACTAACTAACATGGTTTAATGGCACCTGGGAGGGGGGGGTGGTGGTGGCGACCTGAACACTGGTGTCCCTTTTCCCGGGCACGTTTTGCACAGGTCGCTTCAACGACGCACTTCCTCCCCTTTTACCATAACGTTCCTGAGCCTCATTCAGTTCAGTTCAGTTTTTGATCTCACTAGCAAGTCTTCAAGTTGCCTCATACTGTGTACTTCGTTTCCTCGTCTCCCTTCCTTCTGACTCTAAGTAACCAACTGGATTACCCTGGATTAAAGTCGCGCATTTCCAGGTATGTAACGTACCATCGATATTGTATTAACAAGTCAGAATAGCGTTGAAGTGTTATGGTTGCACTCTACTGGACCCAAAAAACCCATTACCAATTCATCTTTCCCAGTCATTTGCTAGTAATAATATATCTCCTTCAATTTTTCATCTGTCATCGACGCTAAGAGTACCTCTTCCATGTACCACTTTAAATATTAATATTTTAAATTCCCCATCGAAGACTCTTCACCTCAAAAAAGAGATCCAACAATTGTAACTCTCCCCATTATCACTAAACTCAGGGGGTTCACCACCCATCACCTTGCCGGTGCCACACAATGCTTTTCGTGAAAATACTTTCGACACAGCAGTTACCCCTTAAGTGGCAAACCGTCGGGTGAAAATAGTATAAGGCGGCTCGACCCTAGTGAGAAAACATTTTGGGTTCCAAGAGGAATAAATCCAAGCCTTACAAAAAGCCTCACTTTAGATTCAAGTCAATTCCTCTGGTGTGATCATGTATCGTGCAAGCCCATCTAATACAGCACCAAATCAAACTGTGTTTTAGATCTGCTTGTATGTTTTCAAATAAATGTATGATTTTGTATATTTTTAAGTGGGTATAAGATTTGTGTATATGTTTTCATGTAGGTTTAAGATTTGGTTTTCAAGATTTCGTCATAGTCTAAAATTTTTACAGAAGCAACCAGCCTTCCTGAATGACAAAATATCACTGATAAAGAAATGCCAAAAGCAATGGAAGATTTTGAATGGTGTTTTTAAATAGGGTATTGAAGTCTAAATAATTTTTATGCTTAATGTCTGACGAGAAACTAATATTATCTAAAAATTAAAAAAAGAAGTGGAACAATGGGGTGACCCTCACATTAAATCTTCAAAACGAAAAAAGATGTGGAAAAATATATTACAATAATGAAGGGTGAAATTACTTGATTTTGGGGTGTAAAAATATTTTTAGTGGAAAGTTTGAACTAGGGGCCTCGGCCCTTTGGCGGGTCATTCCCCTCCCGGGATAAGCCAATCCCTTTAACCTTTTAAAATAAAGTTAGGAGGTCTTGTTGTCATTGAATCCATATTTATGTAGATTACCTATATCATAAACGAGTTTAACTAGAAGTTATTCGTGATAAATTTGGAAGCAAAAAATTTATAAATAAGGGGAAAAAACAAACCCATGAATGTTAATTTTTTTGGTAAGTACTATTCAACCCTAAAGTTGAAAAAACTTACAAAGACCTGCAAATATTTAGATACGAAGAATGGTGAGGAATTATATTCTAGGAGTGCATGAAAGTTTTTTAAAGTGCCTATTTGGATCCCAGGGGTGTTGTAATGGAAAAAGTTGTTACCAGAAGAAATTCTATGTGCTTCAGTTGGGATCATTGGTAAAATCTTAAAAATCATCTGTGATTTTGCAAAGGCTTTAAAAAAATGCCATAGAAATATCAGTGTTATTATTGTAAAATGTGCCAAATAAAATATCTCCATGAATTTTTGTGTTTTATTAGCCAATTAAAAAATTTAAAGGGAAATGATCATGTCTGGCAGGAATGGGGAGGATAAACATAGCCATATTTTTGGGTCCTTAAGATGCAAGGAAAATGGTTATAATTTTTTTTTAAAAGGGGGGGACCGGTAACCCCGGGAAGGCCTCGGTCAGATGACCAAAAGCTCCAATGGCGGGTCATCATCTGACAAAGGGCCGTGTCGGGGAAAAAGGACAAGGTTTCCTGACCTGGCTCCACTGCTGACCTTGTACTGGAATTCCGTCGCTCTACCTCAAGATGTATCCCTTTTATACCCGTCGGGGGGGAAAACTATAACCCATACCAGCGCCTTTACTCTTTTACGATGCTTGTCCATCGTGTAAAGATCAAGCCAACCAGTGAAGTTATCGTGACTCCACCAAACTTGCCCGCTGCCGCAAAGACCTGCCTGCAGGTTAAATTTCCTTCACTCGTTGAAAGACTCCTTCATTGTCGTCTGTACTAGATCTTGAACTTCTAAACTGATGGTGCTTGCCAAGTGTCTCAGTGCCCGACAATTCACCGTCTCTCCTTCATCTTTCTGATGGCGAAACGTTCTGTTTTTGTCAAACATCTGGATAAGATAATCACATCCTTACCAACAGATGAACTAAAGAATTTTCGAAAAACCGAACCCCTGGGCCACGGGCCCATAAACAACCCGAATGCCTCATCTATGATCAAAAAAATTTTTTAAACATAGATATGGCTAAATCTCTGATGGACTATACCTTTACCAATACATCCACCCTCATTAAAGTGAACGTTTCGCCCTTGTCTCTCCCTGGGGATCTGTTGCTCTTACCAACACTCGCCAATGACTGTCCCATTAAAGACAAGAAATTCTGTTCCACCTTTGGGGAAAGAAGGCCAGTATTTAAAGCTGCACCACCACCAATGCCACTCCAACTTTCTTAACTGCAAGGGATTCTCTACCCTTGCAGCCAAATCCCAATACGAAAAGAAGTGATGTCGAAGAAAAAAAGAAGAAGCCAAGAAGAACAGCCCAAAATCACCGACATACGTCGCATTTCAAAAATACAGTCGGACACCACCAGAATTCCCCAGGCACTGGGTTTTTATCCAGCAACTCCCCCCTACACTCCCTGCGCTGCTCCCTCTAAGGTGCTGTTTTTCATGATGTATGCAGACCTGCCAATGCACCAAACCCAACACATTCAACATCACCATCAATGAACTATTGCTTAACGACATGCCTGCCTTCGTTTTCCTGACTGCCCCCTTCAGCTGACATCCCAGGATTCTTCCTAAAACCATTAACCCTCTCCTGCCGACCGTCTCCTACTGCCCAAGTAGTGTTCCTGCACCTTCCACAACCTCCTACACCACCGCTCATGCTGCCCGACCACCCTCCCAACCTGATGTTACACCTCCAGTACATATCCCCCTCACCTTTCACCCAGTCACCTGCAGCACCATGGTAGACTCAGTTACTGAATAAGTTAGAAGATGAAAAATTGACGATTAGCACACCTACATGAGAATACCTTACATTCTACACTGCCCTTCAAACGCTGACACCAGACCTGCACTGAACTCTAAAAAAGGCCTTGCAGGAACTGTAATTTTCCTGCAAAACCCCACTAATTCACACTCACCCAAGTTCGGGAATTCCTCAAGCCTCTTCTATTCACCTTTGGAAACAAGAAAAACTATCACCTCTTAAACAATTTCAAGAGATTTGAAATGGATCTCCTACAAACCTGCCACCCTAATCGCGTCAAATAACAGCACCAGTATGCCGCCCTCTGATGTTCTTCCCTGCCACCCCTGACCTGCGTAACCTGCTGCCAGATTGTCAAATCGCTGACATCCAACTTCCCCAAGACCTAAACTAACCTTTTTCCTGTTTCTTGTCTGTCCCACGATCGCCTGCTGCTGGGGTTTAAAGGCCCGGGTCTTTTTTTACGACTAAGGGCATTCCTTTCCCCTATTCTTCGCCGTCCCTTTTCCCCCTCCCCTTTTTATTATCTATACTCTTTGATCTTGATCTTGGCTCACTCATATTAGTACCTCTAACACCAGGGATAATCTTTTTCCTCCCCCTCGCGCGCTTTTATACAAAATGAAGTCGGCTAACAAGATGGCAGAATATTTTAAAACTGAAGAAGGAAAACCCGACTAATGAAAAAAAAAAGTCGGGCAATGCATGCATTTTTTTTCGCAAATTCTGGTTCTGTTTTGGATATGGAGGAAGTTATTATTTGGATAAAAATATCCCTATGCTGATGTGTAACAGAGAACAGAAGCATTATTTAACTATAGATGCAGATTGAAGACTGTGACCTTCGGACACATTAATCAGTTTGAACCTTCCCGATCAAAGAAGATTAATTTTTCCCCATTTAAAACCAAAAAGACCCTTTTGGTAATGAAAATTTTTGGAATCGATTGGGGGAGGGGGAAATGGAAGATGAATATTTAAATTTGGGATGGACGTCAGCAGATGGCCCTATGAAAGATAAGGTGACTAATAGAACTGATGAGAGGAAAAAGGTGAGTCGTGCACTGAGGAGTCTGAGGAGATAATGAACATTATCCGTAAGAAAAAGAAATGTACAAGAGATAGGATAAAACCTTTTATATGGGTGTACTACCTAATTGTGGTTGCGGGGGTCGAGACTCAGCTCCTGGCCCCGCCTCCCCCGTCTGCTACTGCCCCTCCCCCTGCTCCATGAGTTTATCATACCTTGTCTTAAAACTATGTTGGTTTCCCTGCCTCCACTATATCTTTTTTAGACTATTCCACTTCCTGACTACTCTGTGGCTGAAGAAATGCTTCCAACATCCCTTTGACTCATCAGCTTCCAGTTGTGTCCCCCTTTTTTCTTTTTCCCCCTCTGGGAAAATCCTGTCCCTGTCTACCTTGTCGATTTCCCCCCATATTTTGTATGTCGTTATATGTCCCCTTTCCCCCTTTTCCCCCAGTGTTGTTAGTCCTATTTCCCCCAACCTTTTTTATAGGACAGACCCCTGAGTTGTGGAACTAACCTTTTCGCAAACCTTGCACTTTCTCTAGTTTCTTTGTGTTTCCGGTGTGGGTTCCCGACTGGTGCTTATTCTATGGGGCCCGATGTACACGGTGTAAATGTCTTGAACGATTCCCTTTTTTAGGTAACGGAACGCTAATCTTAGGTTTGCCAGTCGCCCATATGCTGGGAGTTATCTGGTTGATGTTTCCTCCGGAGACGTCTTGGCTTATACTCCCCCCCGGTCTTTCTTTCCGAGGGTTTTTAGCCCTTTCCACCTAGCCTGTACTCTGTGCGGTTTTTTTGTCCTTCTCCGATCTTCATGACTTTGCATTTGGTGGGGTTGAATTCGGGGAAACCAGTTGCTGACCAGAGTCAACTTGTCCAGGTCGTTTGAAGTCCTGTATTACAAAAAAATAAAAATTTGTAATAAACGACTGTTTGGGATACTGAGTAAATATCAGATTTTCAATATTTATTTATTTTTATTAATATAAAAAAATATACTCTGAATAAAAACATATAATCTAATAATCTGTGTAAAAAATTATTTACACAAAAAACACAGTACAAAATAAAAGTCACAAGTAAAACGTATTCGGTGTAGTGTCAAGTCGTGCCATCTTCTAGGTGGGAATCCACACCTTGTCATGAAACTCCTTCTCCACGTGTCCTCAGACACCCTTGTCTCTGTCTTATGGCACCCCTTTCTCAGGGGGCCCCCAGCACCTTTTTGTGTCACATGACACCGTCTCTGTGTCTCACGACACGCCCCTGTAACATGAACACATTCTCAAGTAAAACCTTTGCACCGCGTTTTGAAAAAAACACACTCAACCTGTTCGTGCCAATCCAAAAATCTCAAAACCTAAAACCCCGCCTCCCTTAACAATCTCCGGGAAAACCGTCGCATACATCGTCCAGGGACATCGTCGCGGCATGTCGCAGGTACATCGTGCGGTACTCGTCGCAGGTACATAGTAATTCTGGGGCCTGCCCTCCCTTTTTGTAGGTTACCAGCACCACACTGCAAATCTGCATCTCCCAGGTCTGACTCGAACTTAGTTCAGTGACTTTTACCAGCACCACACCAATTTATGCGGTCTGACTGACGAACTCCGTAGTATATCGTGAGCTGGTGGATTCCAGTGTTGAATAGGGGAGTCTCGATGACACTGTCAGTCAACCGGGCCCCCCAGTCAAACATCAGGTCTGATGACGTAACCCGAGGGCCAAGGTAACTACCAACAACCATTTTTAGGTAGGGGGAACACCCCTTTTGTCCTCTTCCGGGGAAACATGGGTGGTGAATGTTGCAACAAGGAAAGGCTGGAAGCAGTGGAGATATCGTGTCTGAGAGCAATGGGGTGTGAATATAATGAAAAATCTATATTTTGGGAAATTGGGTGTGGTATTACTAAAAGTATTATCCAGAGGGTTGACGAGGGATTTTTTAGGTGGTTAGAACATTTAGAGAGGATGGAACAAAGTAGAATGATTTGGAGAGCATATAAATCTGTAGTGGAAGGAAGGCGATTTTGGGGGCGGCCTGGGAAAGGTTGGATTTGTAAATTGGTTTTCGTGTGCAAGGGGTTTGGGACTTTCAGCAAGCATGCATGAGCATGTTAAAAAAGGGAGACAAGGGTTTTTTGGGACCTGACTTGCTGTTGGAGTGTTAGAAAGGTAATTTTTGAAGCGATTCAGAGAAATCGGCGGGATTGAGCCCTAGAGGTGGGAGGTACAGTGTCTGCCTCTAAAGGGGGGCGGTTAATGTTGCAGTTTTATAATTTAGTGTAAGTGCACCATCTAAACAGTGATGGCGTGAATGATAAGGGAGATTTTTTTTTCGGGCCGCCCTGCCTTGGTGGGAAATAGCCCTGTGTTAATAAAAAAATCAGTGATATTGCTGGCCCATTGGAGGAAAATGTCATTTCTAAAAAATTTTAAAAATTTAAGGGAATCGCATCGGGTTTTGTGGATTAAGAAGATATGCCCGCTGACCAAGTAAGATATCCCGCCGCTGACCAGGTAAGATATGCTGCCGCTGAAAGTCCCATGCTCCCGGGCCCCCAAGAAGACACGCTGCCGCTGCCCAAATAAGACACGCTCCGCTGAACAAGTTTATGCTGCCGCTGACCAAGTAAGACATGCTGCCGTTGACCAAGAAGACACCGCTGACCAAGTAAAAACATGGTGCCGCTGCCCAAGTAAGACATGGTGCCGCTGACCAAGTAAGACATGGTGCCGGGGCCGGTAAGAATGCTGCCGCTGACCAAGTAAGACATGCTGCCGCTGACCAAGTAAGACACGCTGCCGCTAAACCCAATTAAGTTTGCTGCCGCTGACCAAAAAAAGACATGCTCCCGCTGACCAAAAAAACATGGTCCGCGGGAAAAGTAAGACGGTCCCCTAAACCCAAGTGGAACATGCCCCCCTGCCCAAAGTAAGCCCCATGTTTCCCCTTTTGACCAAGTAAGACATGCTGCCGCTGCCCAAAGGAAGACACGCCCCCTGCCCAAAGTAAGACACGCTGCCGCTGACCAAGTAAGATAGGCTCCCCTGACCAATTTAAGCTGCTGCTGACCAAGTAAGACATCCCGCCCCCGACCGAAGACACCCCGCCGCTAAATAAGACACCCCGCCGCTGACCGGAAGACACGCTGCCGCTGCCCAAAGAAGATAGGCTCCCGGGACCAAGTAAGTTTAAAGGGCCCTGAAAGAAGATATATCAAGGATGCTACTGAAATTCGTATAAAGGGGAAAGACAAAAATATAAAAGTTTTTTTCCCGAAAGGTATTGGTAGATAAAAACTTAAAATGATTTATTTTGGGATTGTCATTATAAACCCATACTGAAGAAATGGTCTGAAACTTAAGGAAGAAGCCATTCGTACAGCAAGGGTTTTCTGAAAAAAAAAAATGCTTTTGCAAACAAGAACCAGAAGATGACTCGAAATTGTTAAGTGGTGGTTTGGGAAGTGGAAAGAGTCTTGGGAAGTGGTAGAGTCTAGGGAAGTGGTAGAGTCTGGGGAAGGGGTTTAGAGTCTGGGAAGTGGTAGAGTCTGGGGAAGTGGTAGAGCCCTAAAATGGTGGGGTTTTGGGGAATTTGGGGGTTTGGGGTGGAAAGTGGTAGAGTCTAGGAAGTGGTGAGTCTGGGGAAGTGGTGAGTCTGGGGAAAGGGTGAGTCTGGGAAGTGGTAGAGTCGGGGTCTTGGCATTCCTTAAAAGGTAAGGTTTTGAAAATTTTTTGTATAAATATTTGTAGAATTTTTAAAAAATATGTTAAAAAAAAGGATCAAATGCAACTAATGTGACTTTTTTTGGACAACTTTTCTCCGGGACTTTATCAAAATATGCTAAAAAAGAAAAAAGACGAATTTCACAGAACATTAAAAGCACTACAAAGGAATTCTTAAAAACCATCACAGGAAAAATAGAAAAAAAGGAAAATTGACCTTTTTACACAACGAACATGACGGAAAACAAAGAGATAAGAAATAACAAGACCCCAGTTTGGACTCGAAAATTTTCAAACGTTTAATAAGTTCTTTCAAAGAAAAATAAATTCCAAAAAAGTTTAATACTTACCTAAAATAGTTAATGAAATAAGCTTTTCTGGTTTTTTATCTGAAAAATTTTTTATGACACTATAAAAAATTAATTTCTCTGGCAATACTTAATTCAATACTCAGTCTTCCTAAAAAAAAAATTCGGATTTAGACAAAAAGATTAAAAATGTTTTAGTATGTTTGGTTTGCAAAAAGATGTTTCTGCTGAACACTACTGTAGCTGGGAAATTTTCACCAACACTGCAAGTAACACAAATTCTCACAAAATTGCAATTTAAAGGTGCAGTCCGCCCCGCTCTGGGGTGCGAGGGGTGTGTGCCTGACCTGACCCCGGCGACGCTTCAGCACTTTGGTTTTCCAAACATGGGACAGCAGGGGGAAGACTTTTAATACGTCTGTATTGACCTTGTGACTGGCGCCAAAACCCCGCAAGGTGTATGGTCTTGACATAGAAGATTTGTATGGCGTTGCCCGAATGGGATGAATAGGTATTTGTGAAGCCCACGGCAGAAGTTTATGACCGACTCGTCGATCGACATCAGGATCATGTCTACACGGTGCACACGGCCTCAGGTACGATTGAAGGACGTTTCACGTACGTACACTTTGGGGACGTTTGAAGAACATCCCCTTCAAGCGGACCCGACGGACATCAGTACGGCTTCAGTGCGTATGGTACGATACACGCAGCAACACCAGGAAAGTGGAGCGAGGGACCGCTGATGGGCCCCTGAGGGGCTACCTTGAAAATGAATTGAAGCACCCCAACCGTCCTACGTTATACCAGACTTCAGGGCCCAAGTGTAGTGACCCTGGGAAAAGCAGGACGTGTCGACTGTGTGCCACATCATGGGCGGGTGACTGATGAGGAGGACGGGACCCCAAATGCCAGAGCAACAGTAGTGAAAGTGCAGGCGCAAAAAGGGAAAGGAAGGAGGAGACGCAACGGGGGAAGCAGACGAAACTCTGGGGGAGTTTTGGAGGGTCTGGGGGTTTTCAGACCCCAACACAGGAATCTGTTATACCAGTGCTTGACTGTGATCACCATGAGAGTCCGGCAGAGGA
>WNWK01058130.1:0-10541 GCA_009830355.1 Cherax destructor | reverse complement strand
AAACTCTTTTTAAAAATTAGATTTTCCCCTTTTAAAATAGAATTTCTCTGCAATTAAATTTAGGGGAAAAGTAAAAATTTAATGATTTTTTTTTAGGAAGCTTTCATAGGGTATTTTATAAAAAAAAAATTTTTTCAGAAAACCTTGAAAATCCCTTTTGTTGAAAAAATAAGTTTTATAGCTTTTTAATATTTATAAATTATTTCTTTTTTTTAAAAAAAACCCTTTTTAAAAATCTAAAAAATCAATTTAATTTAAAAATATTTTATTTTTTTCCAAAATACATGAAACTTTAAAAGCTCAGAAAATGTTATAATTGCATTTTATGGCATATTTGACGTTTTAGAGGGGTTGAGTGCTTTTCTGAAAAACCCTTTTTTAGCTAAAATACAATTTTTACTTTTTTAAAAAATTTTACTGATGAAATTTGGGGGAAAAGAAGAAAATTTTATATTTTTTTTTGAGGAAGCTTACTCAAAAATATTTTTAAAAAAAAAAAAGTTTTTCAGAAAACCTTTTAAAAATCCCTTGGAAAAAAAAATGCAAAAAATAAGTTTTATAGCATTTTGAATATTTATAAATTTTTAAAATAAAAAAATTTTTAAAAATTAAAAAATAATATTTTTATAGAATATTTCATTTATTTTAAAAAAATACATGAAACATTAAAAACCTAGAATTTAGACGGTTTAGTGTTTTCTGAAAAACTCTTTTTTAGCTAAAATCAGATTTTCACATTTTTAAAAAAATTTTTATAAAATTAAATTTGGGGGAAATAAGAAAAATTTAATGATTTCTTTGGAAGTTATCAGGGGTTAAATTTTTTTAAAAAAAAATTTTTAAAAAACCAAAAATTTTTAAAATAAAATGCAAAAAAATAAGTTTTATAGCATTTTTGAATATTTATAAATTATTTACATTTTTTAAAAACCCTTAAAATCTAAAAAATAAATTTTTTTTAAAATATTTCTTTTTTTTTTTCCCCAAAAATACAGAAACTTAAAAAAGGCTAAAAAAAAGGCAAAATTTTGATTTTATGGCATTTTCGACGTTTTAGAGGGGGTTGAGTTTTTAAAAAAACCCTTTTTTAGCAAAAAATGAATTTTTCAATTTTAAATAAAATTTCAAGCAATTGAAATTTAGGGAAAAAAGTAAAAAAAAATTTTATGATTTTTTTAAAGCTTATTCATAGGATATTTTTATAAAAAAAAAATTTTTCAGAAAATCCTTTGAAAATGCCTTGAATCGTCAAAATGCAATAAAATAACGTTTTATAGCATTTTTTATATTTAAATTTTTTAAACTATTTTTAAAAATCCCATTAAAATCTTTAAAATTCAATATTTTATAGAATATTTCATATTATTTTCAAAAATACATGAAACTTTAAAAAAGCTCAAAAAGGGAAATTTAGAGGGTTTGAGTGCTTTTCTGAAAAACCCCTTTTTTGCTAAAATACTTAGATTTTCACACTTTTAAAAGAATTTCACGAATTGAAATTTATGGGAAAAGTAAGCAAAATTTTAATGATTTTCTTTTTGGGGAAGCTTACTTATAGGTATTTTTATCAAAAATGTTTTTCAGAAAACCTTGAAAATGTCTTAATTCCGTAAAAATGCAAAAAATAATTTTTATAGCATTTTTGAATATTTTTTAAATTTTTTTACATTTTTTTAAAAACCCGATTAAAATCTAAAAAAATCAATATTTTTATAGAATATTTCATATTATTTTCAAAATTCATGAACTTAAAAGCTCGGGAAAAATGTGCTAAAATGTATTTTATTATATTTCGACGTTTTAGAGCGGTTTAGTGTTTTTTTTGGAAAACTCTTTTTAAAAATTTAGGATTTTAACTTTTAAATAGAATTTCAAATGCAATTGAAATTTTTGGGGAAAAAGAAGCAAAATTTTATGATTTTCTTTAGGAAGTTTACTCATAGGTAAAATTTATAAAAAAAAATAGTTTTTCAGAAAACCTTTGAAAATGCTTAATCATAAAAAATGCAATAAAATAACGTTTTATAGCATTTTTAAATATTTATAAATTATTTACATTTTTTTAAAAAAAATCCCATTAAAATCTATAAAATCAATATTTTTATAAATATTTTTAATTATTTTTCGAAAATACATGAAACATTAAAAGCTCAGAAAATGCTAAAATTATTTTATTGCTTTTTTCGACGATTTAGAGCGGTTTGAGTGCTTTTCGGGAAAACTCTTTTAAAAATACTAGATTTTCACACTTTTAAATAGTATTTCTACGCAATTGAAATTTATGGGAAAAGTAAAGAAATTTAAATGATTTTCTTTTAGGAAGCTTACTCATAGGTATATTTTATCTAAAAATAGTTTTTCAGAAAATCCTTGAAAATGCCTTGAATCATCAAAAAATGCAATAAAATAACGTTTTATAGCATTTTTGAATATTTTTAAATTATTTACATATTTTTAAAAAATCCCATTAAAAATCTATATAAATCAATATTAATTTAGAATATTTCATATTATTTTCCAAAAATACATGAAACATTAAAAAGCTCAGAAAAATGTGCTAAAATAGTATTTTATTGCATTTTTGACGATTTAGAGCGGTTTGAGTGCTTTTCTGGCAAAACTCATTTTTTAGCTAAAATACTTAGATTTTCACACTTTTAAATAGAATTTCTACTGCAATTGAAATTTATGGTAAAAGTAAGCAAAATTTAATGATTTTCTTTTAGGAAGCTTACTTATAGGTGTATTTTATCTAAAAAAAAATGTTTTTCAGAAAATCCTTGAAAAATCCTTAAATCGTCAAAAAATGCAATAAAATCAAGTTTTATAGCATTTTTTAATATTTCATAATTATTTAACTATTTTTAAAAATAAATATTTTTATAGAATATTTCATATTATTTTCGAAAAATACATGAAACATTAAAAAGCTCAGAAAAATGTGCTAAAATAGTATTTTATTGCATTTTTGACGATTTAGAGCGGTTTGAGTTCTTTTCTGGCAAAACTCATTTTTTAGCTAAAATACTTAGATTTTCACACTTTTAAATAATATTTCTACTGCAATTGAAATTTATGGTAAAAGTAACCAAAATTTAATGATTTTCTTTTAGGAAGCTTACTCATAGGTGTGGTGTATTTTATCTAAAAAAATAGCTTTTTTAGAAAATCCTTGAAAATGCCTTGAATCATCAAAAAATGCAATAAAATAACTATTTATAGCATTTTTTAATATTTATACATTATTTACATATTTTTAAAAAATCCCATTAAAAATAAAAAAAAATCAATATTAATTTAGAATATTTCATATTATTTTCCAAAAATACATGAAACATTAAAAAGATGAGAAAAATGTGCTAAAATCGTATTTTATTGCATATTTCGACGTTTTAGAGCGGTTTGAGTGCTTTTCTGGCAAAACTCATTTTTTAGCTAAAATATTTAGATTTTCACACTTTTAAATAGAATTTCTACTGCAATTGAAATTTATGGGAAAAGTAAGCAAAATTTAATGATTTTCTTTTAGGAAGCTTACTCATAGGTGTATTTTATCTAAAAAAAATTGTTTTTCAGAAAATCCCTGAAAAATCCTTAAATCGTCAAAAAATGCAATAAAATCAAGTTTTATAGCATTTTTTAATATTTCATAATTATTTACCTATTTTTAAAAATCAATATTTTTATAGAATATTTCATATTATTTTCCAAAAATACATGAAACAATAAAAAGCTGAGAAAAATGTGCTAAAATCGTATTTTATTGCATATTTCGACGTTTTAGAGCGGTTTGAGTGCTTTTCTGGCAAAACTCATTTTTTTAGGATACAGACACACAGATAGGGTATACAGATACAGAGATTCTGCTTGTTGACTTTGCCCAGTGCGGTCACAGCAGCTCTGACTTTCGGTTTTCAGTCTCCCTACGATCCCCGTTGGGGAGGGGAATTTATACCTTCATCACGATGAGCTATGCAAATCGTGTCAAGATCAAACCCAACAGTGGCACTGTGAATGATTCATCCAAACTTGCTTTAGCAGTAGCTGTTAAGAGCGTGCTACAGGTGAAGTTCAACACCATATTGACCCTGAAAGAAGCGTTTATTGTCGTGTGCAACGATGATGAAAATGCAGAGAAGCTACTCACTACAACAGCCACCACCACTCTATCTGATCGAGGATTTACTGTCATGTCATCTCCAGCTCTCAGAGCTAGGAGGACAGTTTTCCTTAAGAAACTGGATAAGCTTCTCACAGTTCAACCTATCGACGAACTCAAGTCATCCATTGAAGATCAAAACTCATGGGCCACAGTGGAAAGCATCATGAAAATACCTACAGCTTCCTCTATGCTCAAGGTCACGTTTACTGACGTCAACATGGCTGCCACCGCATTAGCCGACGGTCTGGCTGTATATTATTACTTCGTCAGCCCCACCTGCATCGAACCTGAGAGATTCCACTATATTTCTTACTGTTACTCTTATTCACACAACACTAGCGACTGTCCTGTGAAGGACAAGAAGTTTTGCACTACATGTAGTAGTGAAGGACATGATTTTAGATCATGCACCGCCGCTGCTCCACCAACACCATCTTGCCTCAACTGTAAAAGCAACGATCATCACACACTTGCTGCTAAGTGTCCCACTCGCAAAGACATTCTGAAGAAGACCCAAGAAGCAGCACAGAAAAAGTCATCTTCAAAATCACCCACCTATGCTGCTATTACAAAACTACAAGCTACCACAACTAAAATTCTCCAAGCTTCCACGCAACCTACTACTACCAGCATCGCACCTGCCAGTGACCCCACCACCATCTACTACTGTATGGTTTATGCTCATATGCATAATGCTGCTGTTCCTGGGACGTTCAACACTTGCATTAATGAACTCTTCAAATTAAACAATATGCCAGAGTTCAAATTCCCAGATTCTCCACCATCTTCTGTGATACTCAACAACAACCAACATCCAGTCATAGTCACTCTACCTGCAAGTCACCCGAGGCTGCTCCCACACCAGCTACTACTGACGTCACGCTCACAGCAACCAATGAGAGCCCACCACCACCTCACACCCTACCAAGAACCAATCAGCTGCCTCCCTGCCAGTCGAGACACAGCCACTCCCCTCCACGAACCAATCACCGACCACCTCTACTATTCACCAGACTCCAGTATTACCAGGACCTGTCACTCGCTCTGCCTCGGCCCAACAAGACAACCCATCCACTGCTGCTCCTAATACACCTGATCAAAACGATGTGCATGTGCGCTTCTACCCTGGGGTTAACTTTGTCACCAGTCAAAATTGCAACAACATAATATCTTGCAAGGATCTTTCCATGAGTCTTCAGAAGGGATCTGTCAAGTATACCCTTAACCCTGGCTGCACCTACACCTTCTCACACATACTAGAACTTCTCCATCGGGAAACAACCTATCCTTGTGAACTTGACTTCATCACTAAAAAAACATTCAAGACTATTGTGAATGGCTGTCCTGCTGATCAGGCGCCAATCCTTCCTAAGCTCCAGTAATCAACACATCACAGTGCAGTGTGACTGCCTTCTCGACCTTTCCTGCCTGCTCTGCCGCCCTGCCGCCCTGCCGCCCTGCCGCCCTGCCGCCCTGCCGCCCTGCCGCCCTCTTCGCTCCCATGAGCCAGCACTACCGTCCACCACCCTGCTGTCATCGCTTGCAGTACATCCGTACCACCTGCTCCACAGTGGTTGGGCCACTGATCTTTCATTCCCTCCTCGCCTACACCATCCCATCCTTTTCCAGAATTTCCATCCTTCCCCATCCTTCTTCCTTCCCCATCTCGTCGATTCTTAGGCCATATAGATCAAGAGATCATTTTTTAGCTAAAATACTTAGATTTTCACACTTTTAAATAGAATTTCTACTGCAATTGAAATTTATGGTAAAAGTAAGCAAAACTTAATGATTTTCTTTTAGGAAGCTTACTTATAGGTGTATTTTATCTAAAAAAATTGTTTTTCAGAAAATCCTTGAAAAATCCTTAAATCGTCAAAAAATGCAATAAAATCAAGTTTTATAGCATTTTTTAATATTTCATAATTATTTAACTATTTTTAAAAATCTATTAAAAATCTTTAAAATTCAATATTTTTATAGAATATTTTATATTATTTTCGAAAAATACATGAAACATTAAAAAGCTCAGATGATTTAGAGCGGTTTGAGTGCTTTTCTGGAAAACTCATTTTTTAGCTAAAATACTTAGATTTTCACACTTTTAAATAGAATTTCTACTGCAATTGAAATTTATGGGAACAGTAAGCAAAATTTAATGATTTTCTTTTAGGAAGCTTACTCATAGGTGTATTTTATCTAAAAAAATTGTTTTCAGAAAATCCTTGAAAATGCCTTAAATCGTCAAAAAATGCAATAAAATCAAGTTTTATAGCATTTTTGAATATTTATAAATTATTTACATATTTTTAAAAAATCCCATTAAAAATCTATAAAAATCAATATTAATTTAGAATATTTCATATTATTTTCCAAAAATACATGAAACAATAAAAAGCTGAGAAAAATGTGCTAAAATCGTATTTTATTGCATATTTCGACGTTTTAGAGCGGTTTGAGTGCTTATCTGGCAAAACTCATTTTTTAGCTAAAATACTTAGATTTTCACACTTTTAAATAGAATTTCTACTGCAATTGAAATTTATGGTAAAAGTAAGTAAAATTTAATGATTTTCTTTTAGGAAGCTTACTTATAGGTGTATTTTATCTAAAAAAAATTGTTTTTCAGAAAATCCTTGAAAAATCCTTAAATCGTCAAAAAATGCAATAAAATCAAGTTTTATAGCATTTTTTATTATTTCATAATTATTTAACTATTTTTAAAAAATCCCATTACAAATCTTTAAAATTCAATATTTTTATAGAATATTTTATATTATTTTCGAAAAATACATGAAACATTAAAAAGCTCAGAAAAACGTGCTAAAATGGTATTTTATTGCATTTTTCGACGATTTAGAGCGGTTTGATTGCTTTCCTGACAAAACTCATTTTTTAGCTAAAATACTTAGATTTTCACACTTTAAATAGAATTTCTACTGCAATTGAAATTTATGGGAAAAGTAAGCAAAATTTTATGATTTTCTTTTAGGAAGCTTACTCATAGGTATATTTTATATATAAAAAATAGTTTTTCAGAAAATTCTTGAAAATGCCTTGAATCATCAAAAAATGCAATAAAATAACGTTTTATAGCATTTTTGAATATTTATAAATTATTTACATATTTTTAAAAATTCATATTAAAAATCTATAAAAATCAATATTTTTATAGAATATTTCATATTATTTTCGAAAAATACATGAAACATTAAAAAGCTCAGAAAAACGTGCTTAAATGGTATTTTATTGCATTTTTCGACGATTTAGAGCTGTTTGAGTGCTTTTCTGACAAAACTCATTTTTTAGCTAAAATACTTAGATTTTCACGCTTTTAAATAGAATTTCTACTGCAATTGAAATTTATGGGAAAAGTAAGCAAAATTTAATGATTTTCTTTTAGGAAGCTTACTCATAGGTGTATTTTATCTAAAAAAATTGTTTTTCAGAAAATCCTTGAAAATGCCTTAAATCGTCAAAAAATGCAATAAAATCAAGTTTTATAGCATTTTTGAATATTTATAAATTATTTACATATTTTTAAAAAATCCCATTAAAAATCTATAAAAATCAATATTAATTTAGAATATTTCATATTATTTTCCAAAAATACATGAAACATTAAAAGGCTCAGAAAAATGTGCTATAATTGCATTTTATGGCATATTTCGACGTTTTAGAGCGGTTTGAGTGCTTTTCTGACAAAACTCCTTTTTTAGCTAAAATACGTAGATTTTCACACTTTTAAATAGAATTTCTACTGCAATTGAAATTTATGGGAAAAGTAAGCAAAATTATGATTTTCTTTTAGGAAGCTTACTCATAGGTGTATTTTATCTAAAAAAAAATAGTTTTCAGAAAATCCTTGAAAACCTTAAATCGTCAAAAAATGCAATAAAATCAAAGTTTTATAGCATTTTTGAATATTTATAATTATTTACATATTTTTAAAAAATCCCATTAAAAATCTATAAAATCAATATTTTTATAGAATATTTCATATTATTTTCGAAAAATACATGAAACATAAAAAGCTAAAAAGTGCTAAAATCGTATTTTATGCATTTTCGACGTTTAGAGCGGTTTGAGTGCTTTTCTGGAAAACTCATTTTTAGCTAAAATACTTAGATTTTCACACTTTTAAATAGAATTTCTACTGCAATTGAAATTTATGGAAAAGTAAGCAAAATTTAATGATTTTCTTTTAGGAAGCTTACTCATAGGTGTATTTTATCTAAAAAAATAGTTTTTCAGAAAATCCTTGAAAATGCCTTGAATCGTCAAAAATGCAATAAATAACGTTTTATAGCATTTTTGAATATTTATAAATTATTTACATATTTTAAAAATCCCATTAAAAATCTATATAAATCAATATTAATTATAGAATATTTCATATTATTTTGCAAAATACATGAAACATTAAAAGCTAGAAAAATGTGCTAAATGTATTTTATTGCATATTTCGACGTTTTAGAGCGGTTTGAGTGCTTTTCTGACAAAACTCATTTTTTAGCTAAAATACTTAGATTTTCACACTTTTAAATAGAATTTCTACTGCAATTGAAATTTATGGTAAAAGTAAGCAAAATTTAATGATTTTCTTTAGGAAGCTTACTTATAGGTGTATTTTATCTAAAAAAAATTGTTTTTAGAAAATTTGAAAATCCTTAACGTCAAAAATGCAATAAAATCAAGTTTTATAGCATTTTTAATATTTCATAATTATTTAACTATTTTTAAAAAATCCCATTAAAAATCTATAAAAATCAATATTTTTATAGAATATTTCATATTATTTTCGAAAAATACATGAAACATTAAAAAGCTCAGAAAAACCGTGCTAAATGGTATTTTATTGCATTTTTCGACGATTTAGAGCGGTTTGAGTGCTTTTCTGACAAAACTCATTTTTTAGCTAAAATACTTAGATTTTCACACTTTTAAATAGAATTTCTACTGCAATTGAAATTTATGGTAAAAGTAAGCAAAATTTAATGATTTTCTTTTAGGAAGCTTACTCATAGGTGTATTTTATCTAAAAAAATAGTTTTTTTAGAAAATCCTTGAAAATGCCTTGAATCGTCAAAAAATGCAATAAAATAACTATTTATAGCATTTTTTAATATTTATACATTATTTACATATTTTTAAAAAATCCCATTAAAAATCTATAAAAATCAATATTAATTTAGAATATTTCATATTATTTTCCAAAAATACATGAAACATTAAAAAGCTGAGAAAAATGTGCTAAAATCGTATTTTATTGCATATTTCGACGTTTTAGAGCGGTTTGAGTGCTTTTCTGGCAAAACTCATTTTTTAGCTAAAATACTTAGATTTTCACACTTTTAAATAGAATTTCTACTGCAATTGAAATTTATGGTAAAAGTAAGCAAAATTTAATGATTTTCTTTTAGGAAGCTTACTCATAGGTGTATTTTATCAAAAAAAAATGTTTTTCAGAAAATCCTTGAAAAATCCTTAAATCGTCAAAAAATGCAATAAAATCAAGTTTTATAGCATTTTGAAATTTTAAATTATTTACATATTTTTAAAATCCCATTAAAAATCTATAAAATCAATATTTTTAGAATATTTCATATTATTTTCAAAATACATGAAACATTAAAAGCTGAGAAAAATGTGCTAAAATCGTATTTTATTGCATATTTCGACGTTTAGAGCGGTTTGAGTGCTTTTCTGGCAAAACTCTTTTAGCTAAAATACTTAGATTTTCACACTTTTAAATAGAATTTCTACGCAATTGAAATTTATGGTAAAAGTAAGAAAAATTTTAAATGATTTTTTTTTAGGAAGCTTACTCATAGGTTATTTTATCTAAAAAATATTTTAAAGAAAATCCTTGAAAATGCCTTGAATCGTCAAAAATGCAATAAAATAACTATTTAAGCATTTTTTAATATTTATAAATTATTTACATTTTTTTAAAAATCCCATTAAAACTATAAAATAATATTAAATTTAAAATATTTCATATTATTTTCAAAAATACATGAAACATTAAAAGCTAAAAAAATGTGCTAAATCTTTTTATTGCATATTTCGACGTTTAGAGCGGTTTGAGTGCTTTTCGGCAAAACTCATTTTTAGCTAAAATACTTAGATTTTCACACTTTTAAATAAATTTCTACTGCAATTGAAATTTATGGAAAAGTAACAAAATTTAATGATTTTCTTTAGGAAGCTTATTTATAGGTGTATTTTATCTAAAAAAATTGTTTTCAGAAAATTCTTAAAAAATCCTTAAATCGTAAAAAAATGCAATAAAATAAGTTTTATAGCATTTTTAATATTTATAAATTATTTACATTTTTTTAAAAATCCCTTTAAAAAATCTATAAAATCAATATTT
>WNWK01058129.1:0-10542 GCA_009830355.1 Cherax destructor | reverse complement strand
AAAAGACGAAGATACTGGTTGATGAGGCAGACCTTGGGAAAGTGGGGAAGGGAGAATATCTGAGGGGACACAGATAGACTCCTGGACACATGGACCTGGGAAAGGCGAGGATGCCTTGGGGAAGTGGGGAAGGGAGAATATCTGAGGAGGACAGATGGAATCCGTATCAGCTGAAATGTTTGGGAGTGTCCTTAAGGTAAACAGAAGGACCTGATTTCCTTTACTGTTTAGGGGTTATTACAATGGCAACAAAGGATTTTAGCGGAAACATAACTTCATTCTAGCTACCTTTACTTCACTCTGGTATGAATAGAGTGTAATCTCGACCTGGTGAGAGTGAGAACACCAGAGATCCTCCCCATAATCTGGCTACAGTTCTTCAGTAACTTTGAGGGAGGTGTCTCGCCCGGTGAAGACATATTGACCCTCTTCCTTATTTCGAATCTGATTTCCTCCTATTTATCATTTGTTGAATACTGTTTAACACATTTGATAATAATTTTCCCGGTTAATAAACATTAACCACCACCTCTCGCAAATAAACAAAGCACTAATATATTTTTTTATTTACCATGGCATTTAAATTGATGAATGGAGCTCAGAGAAACACTCATGGACGTCATAAACGTCTCTCAAAACAACCGGCGAAAAAATACTTGAATTTACTATATAACTTTGATCTAAGCCAGAACATGTGACTGATGCTACGGTAAACAGTGACGATGGTTGAAACGTTAAGGTGACGCACTGTTGGACACATGTAGTGAATTGTGGATGAACCGAAATGAATGGTTGAAATGGATGGTGTATGGATGATGGAAATTTTAGGTAAAGGATGGTTAATAGTTGTTGTGATAGATGGTTGATGGTAAACTGAAGTGATTTAATGTTAATTGTGAGTTGTGGTCAGTGATAGTCAATGGAGATATGTTATGAACTTTGATAAGTTGAAAATACTGATGGGTGATGGTGAGATGTTATGTGTTATGTGTTGTGGTGATGAGTTATAGTGAGGGATGGTTGATGATTAGTTGAAATTATGGCTGGTTGATGGTAAATATTGGTGATGGATAGTTAATAAATTGCTTGTTTATTCTTTTTGTCCAAATGTGCATATTAAGATATGTGTTCACATATCTGTGCTTTTCTTTATGTTTATAATCTTTGTTATTTTTTCTGGTGTTTCCTTTCCACTTCTCAATAGTGAAGCAGGTTAGAATCCTTTCCCTGTAAGTCACGTATGTCCTAGAATACAAACACAAGGTGACCACAGCTTGAGTAGATGTAGTAGACCTGAAATAATACTATGATACTCAGCCAAGATATTTTTTCAACTTCTCTGCTTAGTGGAAAAATAAACACATAAGCAGTATAATGTGATCCTTTATTGACAACGTTTCGCCCACACACAGGGCTTTATCGAGTTACAAACAGATCTACCTGGAAAAGGAGGAACATGAGTATTTATAGGATTTAGTCAGATGGAGAATGCTGGGTCAGGTGGAGAATGCTGGGTCAGGTGGAGAATGCTGGGTCAGGTGAATACAAACACAAGGTGACCACAGCTTGAGTAGATGTAGTAGACCTGAAATAATACTATGATACTCAGCCAAGATATTTTTTCAACTTCTCTGCTTAGTGGAAAAATAAACACATAAGCAGTATAATGTGATCCTTTATTGACAACGTTTCGCCCACACACAGGGCTTTATCGAGTTACAAACAGATCTACCTGGAAAAGGAGGAACATGAGTATTTATAGGATTTAGTCAGATGGAGAATGCTGGGTCAGGTGGAGAATGCTGGGTCAGGTGGAGAATGCTGGGTCAGGTGGAGAATGCTGCATGTGACAGTCTTCAAAGTAGTGTGATAGTTTAAAACCTCGGGTAACTTAAAGGACCTGCAGTGTTCCATTCTTGAGTTCTATGTGGGATAGCGATGAAGAAGTTTCTTGGCAATAGGTTCAGCTATGTTGTAGAAGCCGTTGTTCTGGTTGAAGTTGTTGGATATACAAATAAGTGATGATTCCAGGATTCTTCGGTATTGCGTGTTGTCTTCTCTGGCGATGAGTCTTGCGTTTCTGTAGTTGATTAAATGGTTGTGTAAATTTCGGTGTTGAACACAGGCATTTCTTGGGTCGTCAGATCTGCCTGCGTACTGGTGTTCTGAAATACGTGTTTGGAGGTCTCTGGATGTTTCGCCGACGTATAATTTGCTGCAGTCATTACAAGGAATTGTGTATACCCCTGCAGTGGATTGAAGCTTGTCCTGTCTGTTACTGGTAATGTCCTTGATGGTGGTGGATGTGGAGGTGGATACTCGGAATGAGGTATTGGAAAAAATGTTGGAAACGTGTTTGGCAATGGAGTTGGTGGGAAGGACTATGTATCTTTTCTTTACAGTGTCTTCTCTGGGTGTGTTGAAGATGTTTAATGCCCGTCGTCTGCAGTCTCTAATGAAGTGACGAGGATAGTGAAGTTTGGAAAAAACTTGTTCAATGAGGGAACATTCTTCCTCAAGGAACTCACTGCTGCAGACTCTGAGTGCGCGCAGGAAAAAGCCTATAATTACACCACGTTTAGTCTTGGTGTCGTGGTGAGAGTAGAAGTGGAGAAGATCGTGTTGGTTGGTAGGTTTTCGATAGACTTTAAAACGAAGTTCATGGTCAGCTTTGCAGAGAAGAACATCAAGGAAAGGAAGAGTGTTGTCGACTTCTTCTAGTGTGAACTGGATTGATGGCTCGACCTGGTTGAGCTTGTGTTGGAAAGCTTGAACGTTGAAGCGTCTGGGAGTTATGATGAGAATGTCGTCAACATAACGGAGCCAGGTGACAGAAGAGGGAATAATAGTGGAAAAACGCTCGGCTTCCAGATGTTCCATATACAGGTTCGCAAGGAAGGCACTAAGTGGCGATCCCATGGATAGTCCAAAAGTTTGCTGAAAGAGTTGATTTTCAAAAGAGAAACATGTAAAGCCCACACATAGTTCAACAAGGTCGATGAAATCGCTGGCTGGAAGAGGAAGATCAAGTGAGTCGTCAATTTTCCTGCGCAAGAGATCGATAGCTTGTGTAGTAGGTACTTTGGTGAATAGGGATGTTACATCAAGGCTGGAGAGTTTCTTGTTCCTGATGTTGATGTTGTGAATGCGATTGAGAAGGTCACCAGAGTGTTTGAGAAGTGCTGGACTGATAGTGCCCAAAAGTTTGGAGAGGTGTTTAGCGAGAATGCCTGAGAGTTGGTGGGGAGCACTGCCTATTCCCGAGGATATGGGCCTCAATGGGATGCCTGGTTTGTGCGTCTTTGGCAGACCGTACATTCTGGCAGGTCTGGGGTTGCTGGGAATGGTGTGTAGAAGTTTCTTCCCTTGTTCTGCGTCCCTCAGAATGCGGCGAGTCTTGTGAAGAAATGTTTTGGTGAGGTTGTCCACTTGGTTTGTTGTGAGAGGTTTGTAGGTATCTGGGTCATTAAGTAGATTAAGCATTTTGTTCCTGTAATCGTCAGTGTTCAAGATTACGACACCACCTCCTTTATCAGCGGTGGTAACCCTGATGGTCGTGTCTACGACCATCAGGGTTGTAACGTCAAGGTACGACTGGGGAGCTGTGTGTTGAGATGGCCGCTGAGATGATGCCTTGAAAAGATACATAGTCCTCCCCACCAACTCCATTGCCAAACACGTTTCCAACATTTTTTCCAATACCTCATTCCGAGTATCCACCTCCACATCCACCACCATCAAGGACATTACCAGTAACAGACAGGACAAGTGTCAGGGTCTAAGGTCCTCCGACGTGTAAAATGGCCAGATATTGCTCGTTCATGAGTACTTTTCAAAATAGTCTCACGACAATCCCTAGGAATGACTAATAGCCTTGTTCCCACATCATTGGGATTGTCAGTGGTCACTATAGTCTTGTATAGAAGATTATTTTTGAACTCGAATTTATACGTTAGGTTTTCTCTTTTAAGTTCATTGCCATCTAATGCTAGCTTTCGGGTTTTCTCTAAGGTAGGACAAGTCTTCTGGAGACCTTCCAAATCTAGGTGTGACAGCTCAATAGGTTTTCCTTTGGAAAGTACTAAAGGATGGATTGGTTTTACCTTAGATTGAGCTCTGGTAAGGACGTTAACCGCGTCCAGTTGTGGGGAAGATTCCTTCACCTGTGGTATTTCATCAAGTTCGGTGCAGATTGGTTTGGATGACTGACTCTCTAAGGTTTTTACCGGAACTTCCTGATTACCAGAACTCAAGCATAGAGTAATCCTGTTTAATCACTTCTGGAGATGCTAGTGAAGAAACAGAAGTATTAAGTTCAACATCTTTTCCGGAATCATTTGAAAACCTTACACAGTCTAATTCGGATGGGAAGGTAGCCCCTTCTATGTTCCCAACCAAAACAGAACATGAAGTTATTGGGGCTACCACTGCCTCTACCCAACCAGTAAACCATTTGCACTTAATGAAACATCTGAGAGTAGGAAACACATCACTTCTTCCTAAATAGTCAGTTAATTTAGTACTTTTATACCGAGTTGAATCTAAGTTAGGAAAGAGTTTACTTGAGACTCCCATACAAGAACAACCAGTATCTCTAAGAATGGTGGGAACATTAATGGCATTTACGGTACCATCACTTAAAGGTGCGTTAACATTAGATTGGGTGAAGCACATTCCAATACTTTCACCCTTTCCTTTGGGACACTCTGGCCGTCGATGTCCCAATTCATTACAATTAAAACATCTTAGTGTGAATGCCGGCGAATTCTTAGAGTCAGAGGGTTTGTTTCCCTCAGATTGCTTAGATGACACAGATTTATATCTATCTCGCTCCTTAGAGTAGTTATTATGAGCGCAAGCATAAATATCAGCGGCTTTTGCCATTTCAGAAGCAGTGTGAACGTCTCGGTCTTTAATAAAGATACGTAAGTCAGAGTTAACCGAGGAAAGGAATTGGTCTCTTACCATCAGGTCACGTAATGAACCAAAGTCATGATCAACTTCGGCACTATCAATCCAACAATCAAACAATCTGAAAAGTGTTGTCAGATACTGCATATAATTCTGATTGGGGGATATTCTAGTGTGCCGAAACTCAGACCTGTAATGATGGGTGGTTTTCTTGAAAGCCTGTAAGATAGCTTTCTTAAGTAGAGGATAATCAGTGATTACTTCAGTTGGTAAGGTGGAATATACGTTTAAAGCTGTACCTGATAGAAGTAATCCAAGCCTTGTAGTCCAAGAATCTGAGGGCCACTCACAGAGTGTGGCAGTGTTCTCCAATCTGGTAATATATGCCGCGATGTCATCCTGCTCTGTGAAAGGTGGTATTTGAGGCATCCTAATATTAGATTCGTGGGTAGGGTATTCTAGTACCTCTTCATCTATTTTATGCTTAGATAGCTCTACCTTCTTGGCTTCCAATTCCAACCTTAACTGTTCTAACTCCCTCTGCTTTGACTTTTCTTCAATCTCCTTCATCTTGAAGGCCACTTCCCTTGCCTGAACTCTGTCTTCTCTAGCAACCCTTTCCTGCTCTCTTTTGTCCTCACCAGCAATCCTTTCATTTTCCCGAGCTATTCTTTCCTGTTCCTTTTTCTCTTCTCGAGCTATTCTTTCCTGTTCCTTTTTCTCTTCTCGAGCTAGTCTTTCCTGTTCCTTTTTATCTTCTTCCTGTCTGGCTAAAGCCATTTTAGATGTAATATAACTATCAAGATTCTGGCCTGTAAATCCCATGTCTTTTCCAGCCCTTAACCAGAAATCTAAAGACTCCTTCATGAAAAAGATTTCACAAACCAAACACAAATTACTGAAACGACTGTTTCAAAAAGAGGGACCTCGTCCGCACACTTTCTACACTTCCCAAAGAAAATGAAATACTATTTTCAACTTGGAAGTACTCTAGTGGGCTCAACAGCCTTCACTTGATAAACAAACACGGTTCATACAGGAGAAGTTATTATGGAAGTTCCCCAGGTCCACAAAATTTGGGTAAACCTCTAAACCTAACCTAAGAACCAAAATACAGGCAAGTCCTCAGGACTACCAATAATGACTTGACACCTTAACGAACTCACCCTTTTCAATCTTAAATGTAATACTCACAAACCAGTAGAACCATCAGAAGTTGTATCCAGAGTCCAGTATCCTGGCAAGGTCGCCATTGTCAGAGGAGCGCCTTCCACCTGAACAAAAAATTGATGGAAAAATAAATGATAAATAAATAAGCAGAGGATATTAAATAAAGATGAGTTTTCTGGATTTTACTTAAAATTAAAAAAAGAAAAAAAAGAATGACCGTTGTGGTTCTGGTCTGTTGGTGAATCAGGAGTATACAATGACCAGATGTTGGGAGAAATGATGTTGGTCTCCTAAAGGTTGATGTTAAGACTGAGGAGTAGATGGTAAGTCTCCGATGTTATTGTCTCCTGTGACCAAGGAGTTGGAGCACCACACTGCAGGTGTCAGAAGGTGAGCTCCTTAACACAACACCCTCTGATGCTCGCAAGTTAAAGAACTTGACTCAGAGGAGTTGCTGTGAATTCCCGTAAATCCAAAGAAATCTTGCTCACTCGTCTAGCGTCTATCCTGGGAAACCAGTCCAGGAGCAGAACTAATGACAAAGAGAATATTTTGGTTACAACAGGCTTGTAAAACATTTAAGATAGAAAAAGGTGTTTAATAATAGCCAAGTCACTACTGGTAACCAAATAAAACATAATAATCAAACAAAATGAATACTCCTGGTAGTTTGTCTTACCTGATTCGGAGAAGAGTGAAGGTGAAGTGACTTTCCACTCCCCAACCGACACCAGGTAAGAGTCATACTACCAGGAGTAGAAAGTAAAAACCCTCAACAGACACCCGGGAACAAGAGTTTTGCCCCAGCCCGCTAGATGGAAGTGCTGGCTGTAACTCATTAACGATACTCCCGGCTGACTGAACAACCGTAACCCTATTTACACTACTTTTCCCTCACAACAAGCTTCAATCCACTGCAGGGTATACACAATTCCTTTAATGACTGCAGCAAATTATACGTCGGCGAAACATCCAGAGACCTCCAAACACGTATTTCAGAACACCAGTACGCAGGCAGATCTGACGACTCAAGGAATGCCTGCGTTCAACACCGAAATTTACACAACCATTTAATCAACTACAGAAACGCAAGACTCATCGCCAGAGAAGACAACACTCAATACCGAAGAATCATGGAGTCATCACTTATCTGTATATCCAACAACTTCAACCAGAACAACGGCTTCTACAACATAGCTGAACCTATTGCCAAGAAACATCTTCATCGCTATTCCACATAGAACTCAAAAATGGAACACTGCAGGTCCTTTAAGTTACCCGAGGTTTTAAACTATCACACTACTTTGAAGACTGTCACATGCAGCATTCTCCACCTGACCTAGCATTCTCCACCTGACCCAGCATTCTCCACCTGACTAAATCCTATAAATACTCATGTTCCTCCTTTTCCAGGTAGATCTGTTTGTGCCTTCATAAAGCCCACTGCGTGGGCGAAACGTTGTCAATAAAGGATCACATTATACTGCTTATGTGTTTATTTTTCCATTGTGTCGGTATTTTATACCATTTATTTCCTTCTCTGCTTAGTGGAACAGTAATGACATGTAGGGTTAAAGTGAACATAAAACAAACATATTTCTTGCACTCGATGGTGCAAGAAATATGTGAAGGACTTATGAGTAACCATACAAGGAATTTATGAGGGACCTATGAGTAACCATATATGAAATTATGAGGGACCTATGAGTAATCATACAAGGAAGTTATGAGGGACCTATGAATAACCATATAGGAAATTATGAGGGACCTATGAGTAATCATACAAGGAAGTTATGAGGGACCTATGAATAACCATACAAGGAAGTTATTAGGGACCTATGAGTAACCACACAAGGAAGTTATGAGGGACCTATGGGTAACAATGTAGAAGTAATATTAGGGACTCATGATTACAAATGTTAGAAGTAAATAACAAAATGGTCACAACACCGTGACTGAAACAATACACTAATAACCCTCACCTATGAGAGGGCAGCTTACGACGACGTTTCTTTCCGACTTGGACCATTTACAAAGTCACACTAACACACAGGACAGGTGGAAGGGGTATTTATAGGCAGGAAGACAGGGGAGGGCACAAGAAAGTGGGGTAATAATGGAGGTAGTAGTGGAAGTGGTAGTAGTAGTAGTGGAGTCAGTCATATTCTAGGAAAGGAGCACTGCAATGAAGCTGGCGGCCTGCATGGGTTAGGACAAGAACACAGAGGGGGGGGGAAGGCAAATAAAATAAAGAAGGACAAATACAAGGCAAAAGAAAAGAAAGAAAAGAAAACCCAGAGGAGAAAGAGGAGAAGGGGGAAGAGATAAAAGGGAAAAGAATCAGGTTAAGTCACGGGTGTTCTGAAGTTTGGAGCATTTAACAATGTAATGGGAGAGGAAAGCATCAACAGAGACAAAGCCAGGACTAAGATTCATACAGGGAAAGTTGTGTATAAGGGAGTGTGTGTGTGTGTGTGAATGTTTTTCTCAAAATAGAGAAAGTGAGAGAAATGAAGACTTGGAAAATTAAAAAGTAAGTGAGACTTTAATTATTTAATAATTATTTCTGGTTACTTTTTACCTTCCATAAGGTAATTCATAAGTGTCTTTTTTTCTACTTTATCCAAGACAAGTTTCTCTCAATTATTACTTCTTTACATCTTCACATTTTTCAATAAGAATATTTTCAAAATATTATTTAACAACATTCTCCATCCTGTTTATTCTGAATTCTATTAAAATTTATTCTCAAGAATTTCCTTATTTTCCCTTCATCACCTGGACAATGTAAGTAAATTTTAACAGCTGTGTGAGAAAGTGCACATATGTGCGTGCGAATGTGTGAACATATGTGAGTCTCATGGGGGTTAGAATACGAAATACTCTGTACTCACCTAATTGTACTCACCTAATTGTGGTTGCAGGGGTCGAGACACAGCTCCTGGCCCCGCCTCTTCGCTGTCCGCTACTGGGTCTCTGCTCTCCCTGCTCCATGAGCTTTATCATACATTGTCTTAAAACTATGTATGGTTCCTGCCTCCACTATATCTTTCTCTAGACTATTCCACTTACTGACTATTCTGTGGCTGAAGAAATGCTTCCTAACATCCCTTTGACTCATCTGAGTCTTCAGCTTCCAGTTGTGTCCCCTTGTTTCTGTGTTCCCTCTCTGGAACATCCTCTCACTGTCTACCTTGTCGATTCCCCGCAGTATTTTGTATGTCGTTATCATGTCTCCTCTGACCCTTCTTTCCTCCAGTGTTGTTAGTCCTATTTCCCTCAACCTTTCTTCATAGGACAGACCCCTGAGTTGTGGAACTAACCTTGTCGCAAACCTTTGCACTTTTTCTAGTTTCTTTACGTGCTTGACCAGGTGTGGGTTCCAGACTGGTGCTGCATATTCTAGTATGGGCCTGACGTACACGGTGTACAGTGTCTTGAACGATTCCTTGTTAAGGTAACGGAACGCTAATCTTAGGTTTGCCAGTCGCCCATATGCTGCCGCAGTTATCTGGTTGATGTGTGCCTCCGGAGACGTGCTTGGCGTTATACTCACCCCAAGGTCTTTCTCCTTTGCCGAGGTTTGTAGCCTTTGTCCGCCTAGCCTGTACTCTGTCAGCGGTCTTCTTTGCTCTTCTCCAATCTTCATGACTTTGCATTTGGTGAGATTGAATTCGAGAAGCCAGTTGCCAGACCAGATGTCAAGCTTGTCCAGGTCTGTTCGAAGTCCTGCTTGGTCCTCTTCCGATGTGATTCTCCTCATTAATTTCACATCATCTGCGAACAGAGACACTTCTGAGTCTACCCCGTCCGTCATGTCATTTACATATACCAAGAATAACACTGGTCCTAGGACTGACCTCTGCGGTACACAGCTCGTCACAGGCGCCCACTGTGATACCTCATCACGCACCATGACCCGTTGTTGCCTCCCTGTGAGGTATTCCCTGATCCATTCCAGTGCCCTTCCTGTTATACATGCTTGTTCTTCCAACTTCTTTACTAATCTCATGTGAGGAACTGTGTCGAAAGCCTTCCTGCAGTCCAGGAAAATGCAATCAACCCACCCTTCTCTCTCTTGCCTTACCTCTGTTACTTTATCATAGAACTCTTGGAGGTTTGTTACACAGGATTTGCCTTCCCGGAATCCTTGCTGTCTGGTGTTTATTATCCTGTTCAGCTCAAGGTGCTCCACCATTCTTTTCCTGATGATTTTCTCCAGGACTTTGCACACTATACACGTAAGTGACACCGGTCAATAGTTTAGTGCCTCTTTTCTGTCTCCTTTTTTAAAGATGGGGACTACGTTGGCCTTCTTCCATACCTCAGGTAGCTGCCCAGTTTAAAGGGATGTGTTGAATATTATGGTAAGTGGCACACTCAGTACCTCAGCTCCTTCCCGAAGAACCCACGGGGAGATATTGTCCGGACCCATCGCCTTTGAGGTATCAAGGTCACTGA
>WNWK01058128.1:0-10542 GCA_009830355.1 Cherax destructor | reverse complement strand
ATCTCTATAATCTATGAGTTTAAAGTCCTAGACAAGTCTCCAATGACCCCTCAATCGAATTGGCTAATGCAACACCCAAGCCCCAGAGAGATGAACCCCATCCCTTGCATACATATCACGTTTGCCATAGAATTTGTCCCAGTTATCAATGAATGGGATTGCAAGTTCCTTGCAGTACCTGTCTAGCCAGCAATTTATACCAATTGCCCTAGACATCCAGTCATTGCCCACTCCCTTTCTAGGCAAAATGCTACATGTGATTGGGATCCCTCCCTTAGACCTGACTTCTTCTATGGCTGACCTGTACTTGTATATTAGCTCCTGTCTCCTGCCCTTCCCAATGTCATTTCCACCAGCACTAAGACAGATAATGGCCTTGTTCCCATTACCTTACATAATATTATCCAACCTGATGACTTTATCACCAACACTAGCTCCTGGGAGGCACACCCTCTGTCTGACTTTCCTATCTCTGTTACAAAAAGCACGGTCCATATATCTTACCTGAGAGTCTCCCACAATTAAAATATCCTTACCTTTATTAGCAGGGGAGTCAGTGGTACCTTTAACCTCACTAACCACTGAAGTACACTCGTCCTGGAGAACAGAGAATCGATTTCCTACCTTCACATCTTCTCTTATTATCCTTCCTTCTTCCTGAATTATAAACCACTTGCCACTTAAAGCGGCTGCCACTCTCACTGCTGGTAACCATTTCCTCCTTACCAGCACCAACCATCTCACACTCACTCCCAAACCCATCTAGGCGATGCTTCAGCCTCCTATTTTCCTCCTGAAGCAGTAGAACCTCCTTCTTCAACACTTTAACCTGAGATTCTAAAACACTGCAGCTAGCCATGTGCTCGGTAACACCCCACGCTAATTCCCAGGCAGCTTAGGACAGGTATGACCACACGTGACCACTGACCTCAGCGAACTCAGTTCTCGGTACCCTTTAGGCAATATTGCATTATTACTACATGTTTCTGCTTACAAAGATAAAACAGAGTCCTGCATGGCCTAATTGATAACACCAGCCAGGTATCAAGATTGATTCTCTAACACAAGTAAAAATTGTTAAATACATGAGCTTACTGCTAACATTTACGAGAAACGTCATTTAATAAATCAGTTTTACTACAAATGTTTGGGGTGACTGTTTTTCATTTCCTTCACACAAATTTTTTGTAGGAGTAAGTAATTCACAGGTTGCTTAATTAACAGTTTGCGTATTAGGTAAAATTCTTATGAAAGATGCACTGTTCTTCATAAGACAGAACGACCTTTCTTTCAGGCTGAGTCCTGAACCTCTGGTCACTCTGGAAAGCTGATCACCTGAAACTGTTCCACTTATGGCAATAACACAGAAAAAGCCGCGTGAGAATGTTGACGTTACCCTGAGAGATTCCATCATCGGGTTGGACAGTTTTTTTTGACGATGGCAACTTGAGAGTGCCTCGTATATCAAATGACAGCTCCTTGCTCAAAGCTTCTTATTACTGGAGGACTGCTAGACGCTTCTGCTTCTTCTCGTGGCGAAACGACTTTCAGGAAAGAGCAATAAAGGAACACTACTCTTGTATCTGGCTTCAAGTCTGTGATGTTTGGAGCCGACGTGGTAACTCTCATAAACTGTTATATCCTTAAAAAAATATATACTGGTGCAAAAAAATGCATACTAGATAGATTAATTGTTTCTAAAACATTTAGTTCCAAGATTTTGAGGTTAAACCATAGTTCATTTATTAGGCAAATTTAGGTGATATCAAAAGCTTACATCTCATTTCTAAACTCTTTGACTAGTTAGGTTTAAAACAGAATGTTCGGTGTTATATCAGATACTGCCGCGAGTGACAGCAGTTGGGAAAATCTGAATATCACGCCAAATCTGCCCCACTGCGCCCCATACCAGCTGAACCTGACTGCAACCTATGAGGAGCCTTAAACTGCTGCTAAATTAAGTAACCAGTATAGTTTTACATTCTTACATAAAACCATCAGGTATCCTGATGTAGTTCCTATGAGGAGAATAATAACTAAGGCAATTTCTCTGATAATGACCTGTGCTTGCAGACCCAGACAGCGAGCCTGACGGCTTACGAGAACTTCCTGAGGTCTAAATAAAACTGCCTAACTTAAATATACGTAAGAACCCACGTCCACTTATGTCTGGACTCTGGGAAGCATAAGTGACTGATCTCACCACCATTCTGCGATTCTATCCTGACATATTCCGATGCTACAAAAGTATGCAAGCTTGCCTCTCACGATGTAAATTTGGGTATAGCTAAACCAATTTAACTTTTCCTACAGAGTTACCATAGAGACGAAACAGTCAATAACAACAGTAGATAAGTATCCTACTGGAACATGGGTTAATTAATAGCGGAATCTAAAAGTCCGTAGGCCTCACCTGCCTCCTTGTGAAGAACCTCAGTGGGTGTGTTCGATTATGTACTGACTACCGTAAAATGAATGAAATCACAGTGTCAGACGCTTACGTACTGCCCTATGGAAAAGGCTAAATCAATCTTCAAATTAGACCTCCTCAAGGATACCATCAAGTCATTTTACTGATAGGGACATTGAAATATTTTTTTATGAGTCCAGAACTCCATCTGAAACGTATCTGAAACTCGTCTGCCTTGTTCCAAAAACTGATCCAACTGACTAAATAAAGGCAAGATGATTTAACTGCGATTTCTGACACCTGAGACAGGTGAGCATATTTCCCAACTTTATGATCTTTTTATCAGGTAAAGGCAATATAAGTTTGACATAAACCTCAGAAAGACGTCATTTATCCAATATCCAGTCACCTTTTTTAGGTCACAATGCCTGGAAGAGAGAGGTAGCCCTCACCCCCGGGGAAAAAAATATATCCAAATATATCTAGAGATGTTTAGATTTTGCCACAAATTCTATCATAATTTCGAAGACACCATTTATCCAGCCTTTTCAGATAAGATAAGGATTGTTGTGCATAGCTCCGGTATGGTAATGTTATCACCAGATTATTCAAGTCCATTTTTTATTCGGTTGAATTCCTGTGATTAGGGAGTTGGCACAGCTTTACTTTAAGCACCAGGGAAGTTCTCCATCTTGTCACCTACTTCCCAGCTAAGTTAATGCCATAACAATGGGCCTACTCTCCAATAGGGAAGGAGCTCTCTAGCTCTCATTTTACAAATGGAGCACAACGATGTGCACGTTTCATCCTTTCTTCGTGTGGCTCAAGTGTCCATTGATCCTAATCTATTGATACCCAAGTCCTATGCAGGGTAGACACATTCGTCTAATGTAGTGGGCTGTAAGACTCCAACCATCTAACATCTTGATCAAACATCACTGCAAATGTCAACACGATGGTGAACCGTGTCGGCATTATTATTACTGAGGATATATCATGTGAATATGTAAATATTATATTACTGGTTACGATTAGAGTGATGGGTAGCTTTAAACATTTTTCCCACAATAGGGATTTTTTGTGGGTGAGGGGACACGTGGTTACCATCTACAGGGGTCCTAGACTGTTGTTAGCCATACTGTCTATTGCCCTTCCCTGTCGCAGTGACCTGACCTTACAGATATTTACCATTGATTAAATTGATTAAATTTTATGTTTTTGGTCAAGCACAGTCAGCTGGGTAGGATGGTATGAGAGGAACACCGGTCCCATTAACAAGTTTTTCTTTAATTTGTGCCATTGTGGCATGCTACCCACTAGAGGAATGTAAATTTCCAACTTTTACTGAGCTATTGGGTGGGGAAGGGGATGATTATGTTGTGAGCGTCAAGAATGTTACAGGTTGTTTGGTGTTCATCACACCACTTATACACACCGTGTACACCTGCCAAACTGAGAGTCACATTAGAGTCGTTTATCTTCTTAGTGACAACTCCATCCCAGTATCAGAAAAATATCCTACTCGGATATTTTCCCCTTCCAGTTTTAGTATTTGGTTCCTTACCACTTACTAGCTTTGTTACGAGTGTGGACGTTCATCCTCTCCCTCGTACAGTCCATCTGTCTTCTGTCCTCTCCCAAGTTTCTTCCTCTTCTGTCCCCTCCGAGGTTTCAGTTTCTTCCTCGCCTCTCCTCTCCCAAGCTTCGTCCCAAGTTAACTTCAACCTTTCTTAACCCCCTCCCTATTTTGGTAACATCAATCGTCGCCTCCATCTTTACTCACGCTCCCCCTTCTATTTCAGATGTCGTCCCACCTACAACGTCCTTGTCCTCTGAAACTCTTGAAGTTATGTCCGAATATATTTAGGAGCCTAAAAACTGATCCACTTCCCGTCACTACTCTTCACTCTTCTACTCCATCTGCACAACTCTTTTTTTTTGCAGTATTCCAATTTTTCACTGCTTACTTATTTTCCGCTGCCTCCACATGTGGACTTTACTAACCCTTCTAGTCCGTAGATACCTATTGATTTATATTTCTTGTATCCTTCTCTTTTCAAATCATGGCTTATCTACAGTGGAATATCCGAGGCCTCAGAGGTAACCGGGGTGAGCTTCTGGTGTTATTCTTACAGTTTTCCAGTTTGTGTTTGATTACAAGAACCCACATTACACTCAGCTGTTATCTATCCTGTCTCGGGCTATGCTTCATTATGTATTAATATTGGTAGAATTACGGACAATATGTTAAGTAAAAGGACACAAATGCAACTAATGAGACATTTTATTGTGGCAACGTTTCGCTCTCCAGGAGCTTTTTCAAGCTGTTACAAACAATACATGGACACGGAGGGTATATATATACTCTCAAAGTGAGGTGTAATACTAGTGGTGGTAGAAGTAGTAGTAATATAAGTTGTAGTAGTAGTAGTAATACAATAAGGTAGAACAATCAACTTGCACATGAGTAAAAGTATTACATCTAGTATTACACCTCACTTTGAGAGTATATATATATATATATATATATACCCTCTGTGTCCATATATTGTTTGTAACGGCTTGAAAAAGCTCCTGGAGAGCGAAACGTTGCCACAATAAAATGTCACATTAGTTGCATTTGTGTCCTTTTACTTAACATGCTTCATTATGTTCATTGAATCCTCTTCCCAATGGAACCCTTAATGAAAGTGCACTTCTTGAACTCACTAGATCATCATATCCCTGTGAATCCCGTTGGGAAAGGGGACTCTAATCTCAACAACTCTCTCCATTCCTTAGACATCAAACTTACCTTTCGCCAGACTAACACTCTTCGCATTAATCTAGTTCATACCTCCCCTCCCTCTATAGATTCTCCTGGTGTCTACTCTATTTCTTGCTCCTCCTGTCCTCTTCAGTACTTTGGAGAAACTGGCCGATCTCTTTCTGACAGACTTAGGGAGCACAAAAATAGTGTTAGGCTTGCCGACACTAATAATGCTCTTTTCTGTCATGTCAGAGATCACAGTCATCCTATTGATTGGTCTTCTGCTAAAATTGTCTACCCTACGTCCAACTTTCATAGTCGCCGTCTGGTTGAATCCTCCCTTATACACAACTTTCCCTGTATGAATCTTAGCCCTGGCTTTGTCTCTGTAGATGCTTTCCTCTCCCATTACATTGTTAAATGCTCCAAACTTCAGAACACCCATGACTTAACCTGATTCCTTACCCTTCTATATCTTCCCCCTTCTCCTCTTTCTCCTTTCTCCTCTGATTTTCTTTTCTTTTGCCTTGTATTTGTCCTTCTTTATTTTATTTTATTTTCATTTTCCCCTCTTTGTTGTTGTCCTTACCCTATGCGGCCGCCAGCTTCATTGCAGTGCTCCTTTCCTAGAATATGACTGACTCCACTACTACTACTACCACTACTACCTCCATTATTACCCTCCACCACTTTCTTGTGCCCTCCCCTGTCTGCCTGCCTATAAATACCCCTTCTACCTGTCCTTTGTGTAAATAAGGGGGTGCTTTTTTACAAGATCAATAACATCCTAACACTCCAAGAAACCTTCATTGTTGTATGTGAAGACGATGTTGAGGCTGAAAAGTTACTAACCTCCTCTGCTTTGTCCACTCTATCAGACCGTGGCTTCAAAGTCATGTCCTCTCCTGCCATACGGGCTAAGAGGACTGTATTCTTGAAAAGACTTGACAAACTGATTACCACACAACCTGTTGTAGACCTAAAGACCTCCATTGAAGAACAAAATTCCTGGGCCTCAGTGGAAAGCATCACCAAGATTCCTACTGCCTCCTCCATGCTAAAAATAACTTTTACTGATGTGTCAATGGCTGCCCAAGCTATGGCTGAAGGCCTGGCCATATTCTACTACTTTATTAACTCCTCTCATATTGAAGCTGAGAGGTACCATCATATTACTCAATGCTGGAGTTGCTACTCTTACCTACACTCTACAAAAGACTGCCCCACAAAAAACAAAAAGTTCTGCTCTACCTGCGGGTCTGAAGGCCACGATTTCAAGACTTGCACTTCTACTGCCCCACTTAAGTGTCTCAACTGCAAAAACAATCATCATACTCTCGCGGCAAAGTGCCCCACTCGTCGAGAAATTCTGAAAAAAACCCAGGAAGCAGAACAGAAGAAGACACCTTCCAAGTCACCTACTTATGCTGCCATCACCAAACTCCAGGACGACACTACAAAACTTTTAAAAGCTACCCAACCCTCCACCACCGCTCCACCAGCTTGTGAACCTACGAAAATTCATTACTGTATGCTATATGCACACATGCATAATATGGCGATACCAGGTTCCTTCAACACTGTTATTAACGAGCTCTTCCGATTGAATAATATGCCAAACTTTACTTTCCCAGACTCTCCACCATCTGCCGACATCATGAAGCTCACCAAAGATTTTGGCAATGTCACAACACCTGAAATTCCATCTCCAAGAAACAGCCAATCAGCTACTTCCAACATCACCACCGCTGTGGACCAATCAGCAACCTTACCTGACCCATCTGTGTCTTCCACCTCCTCTGCTACTACTAATGAACCACCTGCTCCTTCTCCAACTCAACCACCAAAAGCCAAGAAAGCCAAGACACTCCCTCCTGAAAATCCACTTCAAGATACTCCAAGACCTGAAGAAATGGAAGAGGAAACAATATTCAGACCAACTGAACCCCTCACTTTCTACACATATAATCCTCACACCCCGACGCTATATGCACCTCAGGCCGTCTATTCCATGCGTCATGGTAGTATCAAGTACACTGTTGCTCCTGGCTGCCCTCACCACACTGAAACAGCACTAATTGAAGACTTAGAAAAAGACAAAACCTTGATCAAACTTACTGTATTGTCAAAACCAGCTTTCAGAAGACTTCAAAATGGTTCTACGACAAGAACGTAAAACTAAACAAGAACACAGTTATGAAGATTTCTATCCACCAATCACCGATGATCCTGTCTCCTCTCTGCATACTTAAAGACCAATCATATTGAAGCATGCCTCCCCCTCCTCCCGCCGATCTCCAGCAACCATTTACCGACCAGTTCTACACATCCACCACCATGATGCAGCCTGCACAGCTTGCCGACATCGCCCATATCGCCAGCCAAGTCCTGATCTCTCCTGCTCTATCCCACGATCGCCTCAGCTGCTGGGTTAAGCCCTGGCTCTATCTCTACGACTAAGAACACTCCTCTCCAGTGCTACTCTTCGTCTGTCCCGTCTTCCCCGCTCATCCCATTAGGATCTTACCTAAACTCGTTCGTTCGTTCGTTCCTTTGTGTTAGTGTGACTTTGTAAATGGTCCAAGTCAGACCGAAACGTCGTCGTAAGCTCCTCTCTTTTTTATATGTGAGGGTTGTGTGTGTATTTTACTTCTGCATTCAGCGTCATCTTCCACGATTCACTTATCAAACCGAGAAGAGGGACAGTCAATGACTCGTCCAAATTATCACTTGCAGCTGCCGTTACCGGCATTCTGCATGTCAAATGTAATGCGATTTTATCGCTCAAAGAGGCTTTTGTTGTGGTCTGTACTGACATCGAGGCCGAGAAACTCATCACTACTGACGCTTCAACCACTCTTAACCATCGGGGATTTCAAGTCATAACTTCCCCAACTTTGAGGGCCAAGAGACTGGAAAACTCATCACTACCCAGGATATTGAAGAAATAAAAACATCCATTGAGGACCAGAACTCTTGGGCCACGGTGGAGCATACTACCAAAATACCCAACGCTTCCTCAATGCTAAAGGTCACCTTCAATGATGTCAACATGGCAGCCAGAGCTCTCGCTGAAGGACTGGCAATTCACTACTTTCATATCAACCCAAGCTATATTGAAGCTGAGAGATTAAAGCACATCACACAGTCTTATAACAGTTACTCCTATATGCACACCACTAAGGACTGTCCCACCAATTATACGAAGTTGTGCTCGACCTGCTGCAACGAAGGTCATGATTTCAAGTCTTGCACCATCACCACTCCACATAAAAGCCTGAACTGCAAGAATGACACCATACCCTTGCTGCCAAATGCCCAACTAGAAGAGAAGTCCTCAAGAAACAACTAGAACAACAAAAAATAAACACTGCTCAATCTCCAACATATGTTGCAATTACAAAAGTGCAAGCAGATACAACAAAAATTCTCAAGGCCACTCAAACTGCGTCCTCCACCAGTAATACATCACCACCGATTCCTGCCGGCGATTCCACTAAAATTCTCTACTGCATCATGTATGCGCATGTGCACAATGTAGCTGCATATGGATTCTTCAATTCCACCATCAAGGAACTCTTCAGGCTCACCAACATGCCCAGCCTCCACCTTCGTCAGACATCAAGTCCACCCCAAATATTGTCAATGTTTCCACAGCTCCACCACCACCGCCTCCATGTGACTAGACTTCTAAATCCCATTAATGGCAGGCCACCACCGCCTAATCCTTCTACCACTGCATTGGACCAATCATCGACAGAGGAAACTCCTCTAACTCCCACCAATGAGAGGCCACCACCGCCTTCTTCCACCACCACTGCAATGGACCAACCAGCGACCTCGCCTCTCCCGTCTCAGCCGCCAACCAGCCAAGAGAGCTAAAACACTACAACATCGTGATGAAATTCTCGCTGTCTATGCCCAATCAGTCACTCCTTCAACTGACACTACTACCAGCCCTCCTGTGCCTGCCTCAGCCCTTGATAATGAGCCTTAATACATGGTTTAGCCTGGTGTCTGGTTTTACACAACTGACCAATACAAGGACGAAATGCTTGCCAGAGAAGTTCACCAGCGACTCCAGGATGGGACTTTTAAGTCCCATCCTGGTTCGGCTTAAACGCTGTATCCTCTCAGTGTCACCCAACTGTCCTTCTCTATAGCCACAGTATTTTTCACTGTAAATCTATCCTCACCACCCACAAAACCAGAGTCTGTTGATGAATAAACAGAGTGGTAGACAACATTCCTAGTATGACTCTTAGTCAAACACACCTGACCTTTGACTTTTCACTTTTACTCTTGGACTGTCTTCTATATTACATTTACCTTTCCTGTCTTCAGACATTCCACTTTCTCGCTTCCTTCTTTTTTTCCTTTCCTGGCTCGGTCAGTTGGCCTATTTCAATGCGTATCTGCTTCCTTCGGGATGGGTCTTAGAGTTTTGAGATTCTTTAATCTGAGCTGCCCTAAGAGGTAATTTACTCTAGTTACTCTACCCTTGCCACGCATTTTTTTTATCCAGGAGTATTTTGTCCCACGGGGTCCATGTCTCTCAGGATTTATGTCTCGCTGGATTCATGTCTCGCAGGATTTATGTCTCGCTGGATTTATGTCTCGCTGGATTTATGTCTCGCTGGATTTATGTCTCGCTGGATTTATTTATCGCTGGATTTATGTCTCCTAGGGTTTATGTCTCGCGGAGTTTATGTCCCTTGTTTTTTTCCTTACGCCCTAGAGCAGATAGGTCTTCAGCAGAGTTCCTCTGCTTTCTAATTCTTATGTGTTACCTACGCTACGACTATTACTAATTCCTTTTTCACTAATACTACCTCATTACTACCAATACTGCTATTAATATTACTTCGACTAGTATTGCTAATTTTACAACCACTACTACTTATACTACTATTGGTAATTCTAATACCAATACCACTTTAATTATTACTACTACCATTTTTACTTCTACTCTTACTATTCCTCTCCTATCTTCTCCTGTCGTGTCTTCTAACCTTAGCTGCTTTTTAGCTGTTTGAAAGCTTGACAATAATCCAGGACACATCAAAACCTCTTACGTTTCATCACCTCTGTAGTGGTTATTTATGGATTATTACAATTATCATTATTATTTTTATGTTAATTAGAAATATTATTATTATTACTATAATAATAATAACAAAAAAAAATTATCATTATTATTATTTCAGTTGAGTTTCACATGAAGTAAACACACTATCACACTAATACAAACTTGACAGGCAGTATGTCGGTCAGTTATTCGTTGACGTCAGGTGTAAATAAGTTCTAACTAAAAGGTTCCCAGTCGTATCATCTTCACTAGTTCTACTTCCGTCAGTGACATTTCTATTTAAACCAATATAAA